>CAJNJA010019977.1:0-10050 GCA_905231915.1 Symbiodinium necroappetens
AGGGCTTTTAGGGTGTAGGGTTTAGGGTTTAGGGTCTAGGGTTTAGGGTTCAGGGTGGAGGGCTTTTAGGGTGTAGGGTTTAGGGTCTAGGGTTTAGGGTTGAGGGTTCAGAGTGGAGGGCTTTTGGGGTGTAGGGTTTAGGGGTTCAGGGTTTAGGGTTTAGGGTTCAGGGTGTAGGGGGTGTTTAGGCCATAAGGTTTAGAGGGGTTTTATGTTGCGGGGGGTTCAAAGGGGTTAAGGAGTTTAGGACTTAAATGTAGGGCGTTTGGGGTTTAGGGCTTAGGCTAAGGGGCTTTGGGAACAGGGCGAAGGGCGTCAGGGTTGTCCGGTGTTCACGCGGCTGCTTGCGGCAATAAAAGGGCATAGCCATAGCGGGGCTTTGTATGCTTTGTTTTACTAGGTGGCAATTTGCTGTTAACTTTAAAATGTCCCTTATGGCTTCTATAGAGGTACCTATTCAGAAATACTTTTCAGGGCCCCAAAACTACAACCCAGTTTATCTATCACGATGTTCGGGGGTGTCCAGGGTTGGAGCTTTGTTTAAAAAAAAGCCAAGCTGCTGGGCTTAAGGGGAGGGTATCCTGGGCTTAGGGCTTCGGGTTCAAGGGGTGTCCATCCAAAGCCAACTCCGAAACAGACAGCCTTCTATCTTATTAGCCTAAACCTCTTTCAAATATACCTTGGGGGTACTCCTGGACCCTAGAACCCTAGACCCTATAGGCCCCAGACCCAGACCCATACCCAAAGCCTAAACCCCAAGACCCAGACCAGCGACCTTCACAGGTACAAGCCACACACCATTGAGCTCGACACGGTCCTGAAGCCTTTCATCCCGGAGCTGATACCCAGCATCGGAGAGGCCCGGTCGTCGGTTTAGGGTTTAGGTGTTTAGGGGTTTAGGGTTTAGGGTGGGCTCTTGCGAAGCAGCTGCCCCTTGAAGGTGCCAGGATAAGGCACGCACTCTGCAGATTCCAATCTCGCAGCCTTGTTAGCTGTTAAAATACTTCAAGGATTATAAGGTTTGGAGTTTGGGTTTACCTTGGTTCCTGGATCTAATACAGCCCCTGCGACCCCCTTGCCCAAAATCCCTTGCAGGCAGCAAAACGGGGATAATTCTAGAGCCGCCCGGAAGAAGCCTGAAGGCCACTAGTGAACGAGTTCTTCCCAGCTTCCAGCTATAGCCGCCGGGGCCAGCCCTGTAGCACCTGGCGTGTGTAGGTAGGCAGCCAAGATGACCAAGCCTGGCCTAGCCGACCAAAAGGTGGCCGCCCCCACAAGGAGGAATGCCGCGGAGGCGTCGGGGTGCGGGTGCTGCAGCAAGGCGCAAGCCGTGGCTGGAGGATCCAGGCGTCTTGCAAATCGACCTCATCGCAGTTTCGATGTCTTCGTCAGATCCTTGAGCACGAGACCAGCGTGGGTGAGGCGAAGGTCATGTGCATCTGCGCCGGTGTGAAGGAAAATCGCTAGTCACCAACACTGAACCTTACACCCCCCCTAAGCTTGGCATGTAAACCCCAAGGCCTAAACGTAGCCCGTGAAAATCGAACCTAGAAGCCCAGCATGAAGCCCAGCATTTCCTGAGCCCACAGCCTTGCCGTATGTCTCCAATATTTGGGCCTGATCAAACAATACTATGGTGTCTAAGGTTTCTCCAATGCAAATAGAGCGTGATATGCCCCACAACTTTATTCTAACTATCAAGGCACCTATCTGTGGAATGTGCACATATCTATACTACATGTAGTAGTACTTCAAAACTATGTGCTGTTTCATGTCAAGGCCACGCAACAGCTTATGGTCCCCGAATTTCGAACGATTGCATGACCTGTTCCTAGTATGTAGGCTGCTGTATGACAGCTGGTTTCCAAGAGTCCAAGAAAAGTCAAAGCCACAGTTTGGGGCACACGCCGTACCGGTTCACGTTGTGGGGTTCGGTTCTCGACCTAGACCCTAAAGCGCCAAAGCCTAAACATTCGACCCTTGTATAATCCCATCATACGGTATTCGAGCCCATGAATTTTAAAGTGATGAGCCCCTAGGTGGATGCCTTCTTGAAGATGCCACGCCCTGACGGTGCCCCGAGCGGACTTGGGACGGCCTGCCTGGACGAGCCCACGCTGCCACGGCCTCAGCTAGCGGGCACTGTATTCCCTCCCAGAGGTTGACCTTTTGGTTCCTGTAGGATACTGGACAAGTATGTTAGTTAGGTTTTGCTGCTGAGGGGTGTAGGGCTTAGCGTCGTTGTTCGAAGGTGTTGCGGATTATGTGAGGTTTGAACAAGGGACTAGCATGATTCCGGGTTAAGGGCTGCAGCTCTGCGTCGTACATCGTGGTATTAATTCGGATCCAGAACTTGGAGGTTGAGGGATCCAAGGTTTACTGCATGTTGTGCTTCAGGGTTTAGGGTTTGTCCGGCGTTCAACCCCGAGACCTACGACCCTCTACCTGCGAACCCTGAAACCCCTGAACTGAAACCCTAGACCCTAAACAAGACTCAACCGTGTCTGGGCCGATGCCAACGCAGTTAGGAGTGTTCAAGGCTTGGCGTAAGATGTAGGGAGACAATAGTACCAGTAAGCTTCTCGTCGTAGTTGGCAATAGTCGTGGCAGCAGTGGAACAAAAGTGGGACGAAGTAGTTGCAAGAATGGTACCACAAGTACCTCAGCAAGAGTGGTCAATATGGTGGTCGGCAGAACGCTCAAAATAGTTCTTAATCCTGAGTCTAGGGGATTGGGGCTCAAGGTTTGGCAGGGTTTTATAGTTTATGTTTGCGGCATACCAAAGCCCCATTCTCTGAGACGGAGCGAAAACTGTAAGACTCTAATTGTAACGCCAGGCCCCTCAGTCGGGGTGTGGATGGAGTGTTCAGACTGCATATGTTGAAATTCGGGTTTGGGGCTCGTCGATGAGCGAGATGAATCCCAAGGCCCCCTAGTTCCTTGCCTAGTTGCACCTCGCAAAGGAAGTTCCCCGTGGCCAGAAAAGCACCTCCGAAACCGTGGGCCGTTGAAGAAACACCTCACAAGGATACCTCCTACGTACCGACACACTGCGAAAGCCACGCGGCCGCCGCACTTCAGGAATCCCTCGGACCCGTCCATCCTCGATTTGCAGCTGCAGCGGACTTGGGAGTGGAGCGGAGGGTTTAGGCTTGAGGGTTTAGGTTTGGGATGAAGGTGTGTAGCCAGAGCCCGAAAAGCCAACATAAACCTGTGAAGACTCCATACAACCTCGGCCTGCAGGTGTTGTGGCATACACCACCCTCAACCCTAATCCCGGACACCTGTTTCTCCGAAACTCTTAAGTTCTGCTTGTATGCGATGCAGCGAAGAAAGCGGGGCTTAGGATTAGGACTGCTGCCTTCCCACGAGCTTGTGGCAGCTGAACGGCTTCCGATCGGGGTTGAGGATGTTTAGGGTCTACCTAAGGTCTCGGATGTAGTTCCGTTTTGGGGTTACCTTTTTGGATCCTTAATATCTAATTGGTTTAACCTGAAAAAGGAACTTCAATGGAGACTGTAGTTAGGGTTTTAGTTTCAGGGTTGAGCAATGTAGGTTTTGCAGCAGGGTTTCGTTGCCCGGGCTTCTTGGTGAATGTCAGCTGTTTCTCCTCTGCCTGGGATTTCCACACCTTATATGGCTTTTGTTGAGGGGGCTGTTTAGGTCCCTATGGATGACTTGGAGTTCGGGGGATCTAACTTTGCGGGGCAGTGTTCGTCTTGGAATGCCCAGCATGCTTAGAACAACCGTAAGGGCCCCTTCCCGTATAGCAGTAAGCGCTGGCAACCCCGGCACCTAATTCTGGCATGCTGTGGTCCGCTGAAGCCCAATCTTGAAACCCCACCTCCTAGCAGGCTCAGGGCTTTGGTGCCAACCTTAACGAGCAAGCAGCATTCTGCGGCCAAAGGGTTCAATGCCTAGGTGGGGTTCGAATGCTGACGAGCTCCATTCCTGCCCTGCCCCCTCTCCCCTACCAAGAAGAGGGATAGAGATACCGCAAGAAAATCAGGAATACAGCAAAGTGCAGACGATGCCGATGTGGAATGAAGCCAACGAAAAAAAGCTGAGTGCGCTGAAGCGCACGAACTCCGGCTACATCTACGTGGATTTTGACATCTACGAGAAGCTGAAGGACGAGAAGCAACAGTGGGAACACTTCTTGAGGTTTAAACACCCGGCGCTGGGACCCTGTGATGCACTGCGAAAGGCTAAGGAGCGGCGATGGAAGCACCGTGGGCCACTTCCCAGAGCCTACATGTGAATGTTGGATTGTACCGTCTAGGTGAGGCTGGGAAGTCTTTGGTTTGCGTCAAGCCCTTCAATGGCAACGATTACCGAGGCGACGCCTACCTGCTGAACGACATTGGACGCTTCACTGCCAACGACTTTGTGCTCCTCTTGCAGAACACGACGCTTGCGATTGAAATTCAATGAGCCCCTAAAACCCCAAAACCCTAAAACTCTAAAACCCTAAAACCCTAAAACCCTAAACCCTAAAACCCTAAAGCCCTAAAGCCCTAAAACCCTAAAACCCTAAAGCCCCAGAACCCTAAACACAACCTGGAATCCATAGGCTTGCATAGTGCAGCCGAAGAACCTGGTGTAGCCGGGTCCTGCTGGTTTCGAAATTACCTACCCATAGGCTCCAAAGTAGTTCCTTTTGGGGGTTACCTTATAGGATCCTAAATATAATATTGGTTAAACCCAAAAAAAGGAACTACAATGGAGACTATAGGTAGAGACTAATCCTTAGACCCTGAACCGTAAAGCCTAAGCTCCAGACTCTAAACCTTCACCTGTAAGCATCTTTTTGAAGCCCGAGACCCTGAACCCCAAATCCCACGAGCCCGATAAAGGACGCGAGTCGATTCATGTAAGAGGTCAGGCACCTGGGTACCCACCGGAAGAATCCCTAACCGCTAGATCCTAAACCCTCCATAGAAGCCCTGCATCCCCAAGGACCATGAGCCCTAGAACCCTCAAAGACTCGAGCCCGAAAACCTAAGCCCAAAGGCTAAAACCCCAAAGTTCGATTAGCTGCAACCGAAAAGACCCGACCTGTTTTCGGGCTCCTTGTTAGGGTTTCTACATATCGTTCCTTAAGAAGGTAGGTCTTTTCGGTTACAGGTAGGGTTTAGAGGGTTCGATTAGGGTTTAGGGCTTGGAAAGCTCGCACTAAACCCTAAACCCTCTTCCCCAGGCGGTCATTGAGCAAGAATCAGGACCTTCAGCCAATGGAGGCAAGGTTTGCCGAGGGTTCGGGGTTAACGAAAGAACTTTTTCGCTGGTAACTTAAATTAAAAACCCTAAGCCCTACACCCTAAACTTTAGGAACACAGGTTCTTGCGCTTTTTGTGCTTAGGCCGGGCCTTGGCCCGACTAGATAATATTTGAGGAGCGTTATGCTCTGCGCTTTCGGGCGTGAGAACTCAGCGCGTTTAGGGTTGAGGATTTGGGGCTTAGGGTTTAGGGGTTTAGGGTTCAGGGGTTTAGTGGGGTTTGGGGGTGTAGGGTTTAGGGGTTTAGGGTTCCGGGGTTTAGGGCGTCAGAAGAGAATGTTGTCATTAGCGCTGTGCACGCATTCAGGGTCCGTTGAGGGGTGTGGCGATTCGTAAGGGTCTCAGTCCGAGTTCCAGTATGGCTATGTGTGCCTGCTCTTTGCGGAGTGTTCTGCTATGTCGGTTGGCAGTAGTTGCATCAAGTGGAAGTAGTCAGCAGTGGCAATAGCAGAGCGGCATGCGACAGTAGCATGGGAGGAGCAGAGGAATCCGTTCTGTAAGGGTGCCGTACTATATTGGGGACTTAAACAGGGACCCATGGTGGTGTGCAGCATCCAGGTTGATCTTTGCTGGCTGCTGCTTCAAAGTATAATTAGTGTGGAATCCCAGCGTGAACCATCCGCAATGAATTTTCCAACTGTTTGAGATGTCATCCACCCAGCCTCGAGGAAATGACAAGTTCTCGCTTAAAGGATATGCACATATATGTATACATACATACATACATGCATGCATGGATGGATGGATGGATGGATGCATGCATGCATGCATGCATGGATGGATGGATGGATGGATGGATGGATGGATGCATGGACGTATGTATGTATGGATGTATGGACGTATGTATGTATGTATGTATGTATGTATGTATGTATGTATGTATGTATGTATGTATGTATGTATGTATGTAAGTAGGTATGTACTGAAGCTAGCCTTCAACTGCACCTAAACCCTAAACCGCTTGCAGCAAGGTACGGTCCATTGAGAACGCTGAGAAGAACCCCAAGGAGATCGACAACTGGGCAGAAGCCCTACCCCCTTCAGGGTACAATAGGGTTCTATAACAGAACGTGGAGCATTGGGTGCTCGATGTTCACAGTAGATGTCGCCAAGGACCCTTAGCACCGGAGCGCACCTTCACTGCGGGCGAGTGGAACCGAAAGTACACGCAAGCGTCGTAATGTCGGAACCTATGAGGAGCGCGAAAATGGTCTGATTCGCATCGTTGTCGCTGGGTTGTTGAGACCAGCCTTGCCTAATTAGTTACTCTTATTGCCACACGAGACATGACTATCGGATAACTATCGACTGGTGCATGACGGAATTTGTGTTCAGGACTTCAGGTGCTCGGGGAACGGGAAGCGAGGATATCGAAAGTCAGAGCACACCTTCAGGCGCAGACCATGCAGTGCCATGGAAATGTGGGGTCAACAGCCAACAGTTCCTCGAAACCCTAAACCCATCATAACGCCCAGACCGCCCCGAACCCATTCTTTACCTCACGCGTTCGACCCTAAGGTGAAGCGCATTGATAGCCTGAACCGATCGAAGCCGGCACCCACGGTGCAGTACTCCAGAAGGACTCTTTCGGGTTGGGGTTCAGGGTTTGGGCGGTCGAAGGGTTCGGGGCAAACAGACCCAAAGCACCTTGTCGCGGTTGCAGAGCATCTTGTTTCAGGCTGCAGGGCCGGGGGTGGAGCGACATAGCCTCAACTTGGAATCTTTGAATGTCGCAGTTCACCTTGAAGCAAGACGCTTTCGGCCTCTATATCTCCAGCATCACCTCTGTGCCGACCTTTTCCTCCACCTCCCGAAGCTTGTTAGAGAGTAATGCAGGGTCCCAAGGGTTCCGGGGATTCGAGAATGCAAGCGCTTTGGGATTCAGGTTTGGGGCAAGTCCGAGTTTGACGATCGCTACAAATTGACAATCGAAGCCATTCGGCCTCAATCCTAATCCCAGACCCTGAGCCCTAGACCGTGCAGGATGCCCGACATCGAGCAGCTCATGCAAGTTTGGCCTGCGGAGTTTGAGGCGCCGACTGGGCAGCTCATGAGCTCGGAGAGTTGATGTTGCGATGTGTGCTGGGATATGTAGGGTTTAAAAGTTTAGGGTTTAGGGTTTATGGCTTTATGGGTTTAGGGTTTGGTTTTGTTTTTTTTCAGCTTTGGAGGGACGTGATTAGGGTTTGGAGGATCCTAGTTCTGTTGTGTAGCCTGCTTGCAGCTTGGCTCAAGTGGGCTCTGGCATGGATTTATGTCGTACTGGCAAAAAGCAGAGAAACCCATGCTTGCATGATGTTCCCATTTGCCATGGGCTCGAGGAAAAAAGTGTTTCAAAATAGGTTCCAAGCAGCTGCCCTGTGAATCATGCCTGTCAACTTCCAGTGCCCATGCTGTAAGCAGGTTCCCCTTGTGGTGGACAACGGGAACGCTTCTATCTGCGGCAATGTGACAATCGTGACAACGTTCCCGCCTGCGGACTGGATCTGTAAATTTGTTAAGTGCTGTTCCAGACGGTGCCATGCTACCAGCCATGGACAAACACCTCGGCAGCAAGCATGTGGCGGATTTGGTGACATCTACTACCACCACTTCATGTACGTCGGAGAGACCCTTGTCAGTCGCAAGAATTCGGTGCTGTGCTCGAAGGGCGTCCCACATGCGAGGGTAAAGGAGTCCAGCTTGTTCTTCGAGGTGGGCAGGCTGCGGCTGACTGTGCACGTTTCATTTCTGCTGCGTCCACAGGCGGCAGATACGAAATCGTTGGGGGCATAACTATTCTAGCCGTGAGTGTGCCACACTTCTTCGGGACTAGACGAGCCCTAAAGCTTGATCGAAGTGATATCAACATAATACGCATGCGACCCCAATATTGAGTTAAGGTTCACTTAGTCACGAGGACTGCGAGCTTCTTCAATCAAGAGGCTCTATAGGGCCGTAAACGTAAATTTGTGGATTCCTAGTGATAGAATTCTGGATTCTTGCCCATGCCTGCATTCGACTCAACAGTGTTTGACGAAACTAGGTCGGGGCAAGAAGACGCAGCGAGGTGCGGCAAAACTGAACCAGGCCGTTGCCAGGTGCCATTTGGCTTTTTGCCATGTCCATACATGAGGAACTTAACTGGTTGGACTGAACAGAGGCATAGTAGGGCCGGCCAGGGCCTGGGACGCCACGAGTGTTACTGGCTACAGTTGAGGGATGATTAGGGTCGATATCATTGATTCTATGCCGAAGGAGTATGGAGAATGCTTGGTACATACCGTAGAACTCGACACTCAAACACCGACTAAACTTTACCTGAAGCCTCGCCTGTATTGTGCGAGCGCGAGAGTCGAAACCGTAACTGCGAGTAGCAATCAGAGTGACGATTGGCAATAAGACTTCGGCAGACCTGAGGACTCAAGTCTGCGAAAGTAGCATCAAGCATGGCTGCTCATACGGGTATGCAGTTTAAGGATTCAGGCTATGAGCTTGAGCTGTACGTACTACGTACGGTCATCATCTTAAATTTATGCAGACGACCTTGACGTGAGGTCCAACGGCCCAGGCGCCCAAATCCCCAAGCTTGTCCTTTATTGACTTTATTGAATGTCACAAAAACATGAGCAGAGACGCAGTTCATCATAACGGCCACATCGAAAGGAAACACATGTATTTGCATAATGGTACCCAGGGGGTCCACAAACACTACCATATGGATGCAGGCCACAAAAGACCATCCTGATAATGGTATTGGAAGACCTAATTCCATCATGGGAGTATGTATGGACCCTTTTGGGTAGTAACGTTAATCTTTCGAGCATCAGTACCGCACCCTACATCTAGAAACTCCGACTTGGGCAGGACCCTAAACCCTAAACCCTAAACCCTAACCAGGAATATCTGCAAAACAATCCGCTCCCAGAGCTCGCAGACCTGGAGCCCTTGCCCCGGCAGGGTTTAGGGTTTAGGGTTCTTTTCAGAGTCATGGTGTACCTACAGTCTCCATTGCAGTTCCGCTTTGGGGTTACCTTTTTTGGATCCTGAATATATCGTTGGTTATGTTAAACCGGCAAAAGGAACCACAATGGAGGCTGTAGGTAGCGTTCAAGAAGTTCGTGTTTGAGGGGTGAGATGTACTATACAAGCCAAATTATAAATTAAATCGTTATTACTATCATTTCCTAGGGTTCCTTCTTCTAGTTATACCATAAAGGTACCCGCAACACCCTATTCGAATTATTAAGGCCCCTATAGTCGGCATTTTGGGTCTGAGGCGAGCTTCTCGGTATGGTGGTAGTGGTGCTGGGGCTGCTGCTGCAGATGCTGCTCGGAAGTGGTAGAAACAAAAATATACAACATGTGGCAGCAGCACCAGTAACAGCAGGAGCAGCACTAGTAACTAGTAGAAGTTACAGTGGGAGTGAGTAGGAGCGGCAATGGGACTGGGAGTGGCAGTAGGAGCAGGAGTAGGAGTAGGATTAGGGTGGAGCAGGGATAGGGGTAGGAGTAGTGGTTATCGTAGCAGCAGCAGCAGCAGCAGCTGCAGGAGTAGGAGTAGGAGTAGGAGTGGGAGTGGGAGTAGGAGTAGGAGTAGGAGTAGTAGTAGTAGTAGTAGTAGGCAGTGGCAGCAGCAGCAGCAGCAGCAGCAGCAGGAGCAGTAGCAGTAGCCGTAGCGGTAGCAGTAGCAGTAGCAGTAGCAGTAGCAGTAGCAGTAGCAGTAGCACTAGTAGTAGGCAGCAGCAGGAGTTGTTGTTGTTGTTGTTGTTGCTGGTGCTGTTGCTGTTGC
>CAJNJA010019980.1:0-10049 GCA_905231915.1 Symbiodinium necroappetens
GGAGTAGTAGGAGTAGCAGTAGTAGGAGTAGCAGTAGTAGTAGTAGTAGTAGTAGTAGTAGTAGGAGTAGTAGGAGTAGCAGTAGTAGTAGTAGTAGTAGTAGTAGTAGTAGTAGTAGTAGTAGTGGTAATGGTAGTGGTAGTGGTAGTGGTAGTGGTAGTGGTAGTGGTGGCAGTAGTAGTAGTAGTAGTAGTAGTAGTAGTAACTAGCACGACTGCATGTCAGGAGCGTGAAGGATTCGACAGCCATGTCCTGGACTGCTTAAAGGCCGTGTTTCTCCTGCCATTCTACCTCTGCCTAAACCCGAGCCCTTCCCGGACATCGGTAGCAGCATGGGTTGCAGTGACGCGACTGGCAGGCGACTCTGGCTGATAAGCTGGGCGAGATCCAGAAAGGCTTGGACGAGATCTCGGCCGAGGCGGTCTTCTTTTTTCTCTTGGCAGCCTTCCGTGTTGCATAGCAGATTTAGGATCACTCCCATTGCTTGCCCCGTCAAAAGTTTATGGGAAGCCAAGCAAGGCATCGTGTTTGTGTACAGGTGGAAGCCAAGCTGCTGGTGACTCAGTATACATTTTGTGCTGGCCACTGGAAATGCTCTCGGAATCTCTCGGACTTGCAGCTGATCGGCTTGACATCAAGCGTTTCGACGACCATGCAGGCCTGAGAAGACAGCGAAGGCTGAAGAGACCGCAAAGGCGCAGTAGATCTGAGCGACAGTCATGTGTTGCTTGTCTTCTGACCATCTCACTCAGCGTCAGTCCCAGCAACCTTCAATGCGTGGCTGCGGCTCAAGCGGGAACCGAACACAGATAGACGAGCCCCCTGGGTGGCACCATGCAGGTGCGCGCTGGAAGGTAGATGTGCAGTCGTAGCGCCGGCGAAAGCATCGGCCGAGGCCATCCTAAGGGGGCTTCTGCTGGTCTGGCCGGCTCTCGCCCAGGCCAGGGTCCTCAAAAGCTCCACTTCCTTCTGATATGTTCTGATCGTCTCGTGACTGCATAGGATGCCAGCTGCCCCGTGAACGCTGACGGCAGCGGTGCTTGCACCAGGCCCAGCAAGGCCCCTTCGTGACACCTGATGTGCACGCTCCACTGCGCTCTGGAAGTATATCCTAATGTTCTTCGTGTCGACAGGCAGATGCGAATCACACTTTGCGCTGTCGCGCACAAGGGTTTGACCCGGAAAAACTGGGCTGCCAGACATGCCGCGTTTTGGAGCAGAGGCTGGGAGGGCAAGGCTCACTTATCTCTCTCGCGTGTGCCTTTGTCGTGAAGAGGCTCAAAGAAAGCGGCGTGGCTTCCGCGACCCTGGCAGGGAACTGCCTTGAGTGCTGTGAAGAGGAGATCTCTCGCTCTCTCTCTCGCTCTCTCTCTCGCTCTCTCTCTCGCTCTCTCTCTCCCTTTGTCTCGCGCTCGCCCGCTCGCTCTCTCTCTCTCTCTNNCTCTCTCCCTCCCTCCCTCCCTCCCGGGAGAAAACATTCCCATGACTGCGAATCCCAGGAGCCTGTTCTCGAGCTCTTCCCAAAGGCAGCGTCTAGTTCTTGCGGCTGCGATGTCCGTGCGGCCTGCAGTCTCAGCAAGGCAAGGCTCATTGCCGACGCCTCGCAGCAGGAACGAGACCAGGACCCGGCTAAGGCTTTCGCAGGAGGGCTGCAGAGCATGGCCGATCTTTTTGGCAGGACCTCCATGATTTCATCAAGAGAAAAGCGCCACGCATCCGAAACCTAGAGGTGCAGAAAGTGTCATCACGTTGCTTGGCATGTGCAGGTCCAAGTGCAGAGGCAAGGAGTGTAAAACGAACAGACACTTCATGATGTGGCTCTATGCGTTTGATTAGGTTTTTATTTCCTGCTATTTCCTTGGTGACCCTCTGGGGTTCGCTGCAGCCACGTCCTCCAGACATGCCGATTTCCTTGTAGAACCTGATGAATCGTGTTTCTTGGCGTAGTCCCTGTGCACGCCTGCCGAAGTCGTGCTCACTGCGTGCATTTTTTAAAAGTCGCACCTTGCTTGAGCATGGTTGAGCATCTGTCCCCTGCATAGCTCGGCCCTCTGTTCAGCAAGGGCGTTCCTGCGATTCTGGAATGCTCAGACTTGTGCCTAGCCTTCTGCAGGTGGATTACCAAGCTGGCTCTTGGCCAGCCATCGAGCTAGAAACCAATGACGGGTCCGGAAGAGTTCTGCGTGCAGACGTGAAAGGCCTGTAAGAGCTCCTAATGTGTCATCATTGGCGTGTTTATTACAGCGCTGGCAGATTGGAAATCCGATCACCTGGTGCAGTTCCTCAACATGCGCCTGGAGGCCACGGAAGCATCGGAAGAGGCGAGTCGAACAAGTGTGAAGTCCTTCTTTAGTTGCCGAGAGGCTGCAGAGGACCAAGACAAAACAGGAGCCATTGGAGGAGCTTGGAGCGCTGAAATCCAGCCTCCCGGCCGCCTTCAGCATCCCAGCGGCGAGAAGTCTTGGAGGGACGAAGCCTGAGACGCGGCACCAAGGAGCTGCTCCGGCTGACGCTTGAACCAACTCCCTGAGGCCACTTGCAAACAAAGCCTCCAGAAGAGGTCTCTTCTAATGAAAGGCACGGCACGGCCCATGCCGCGGAGGCACGGCGCTTCATCAAGGAGCCCGGCCACGCTGATACCTACGTTGGGCTGAAGGCGGGGGTTTGTTGTTCGGATCGCAGAGGCCTGGCTATCGGTTTGAGTGGGAAGGTGAACTTCATCCTGCACCACAATCCGGACCTTGTCTTCTTCAATGAGTGCCAGTCCCAACTCCTCTTCTCTCGCTAAAGCAGAGTTGAAGCTTTCTTCTCGTTTTCTCAGGCACGGAGAAGAGCAGGAGAGGCTGGATCTTGGCCGCTACACTAACTTGCAGCAGATCCACGACCTCATGGCTGCGAAGGGCTTCAAGCGCTCCTTGGCTTGGGGAACAGCTTTTGCCCCGCTCTAGAAATCCCAGCCGGTGTCCGTGATCCGAGTGATCCGAGGCAAGGAGCCCAAGAAGTACAAGGGGGAGATCCGCACCTGCAGCGGCTGACGCTTGAACCAGCTGCCTGAGGCACTTGTCATTTGCGTTGCATTGGTCACAAGACAAAGTCCGTGACCCGAGACGCCGGAGGTTCGAAAGTTCGTCCTTGGGCATGGTAACGCTGACTCTTACGTTGGGCTTCGGCACCTTGGATCTGCAAGAAGTTGAGCTCAAACTCTGATGGGTCGACACTTCTCTTCCGGTGCTCCCACCTTCCAGGCTCAACTTTGTGCCCCATCACCCGCCCGTGTTCTACACCTTTGACGAGAACGGCAACGAGAAAGAGTCGTGTTTCGGCGGCAGATGCTCTGGGCCTAAAGCTCGATAACCACGCCCTGTCTGGAGGATTGACATGAGCGACTACTCCTTGGTGGAGTTGCAGGACTGTTCAGGGATGCAGCCGGGTGCGGGAACGTATTCTGTGATGTGTGTCCCACAGGAGCTGATGGCGGAGAAGGGCTTTATAAAGAAGGAGCTGCTCTAGCCAATACATGCTTCTGGGTTGCCGGCGCTTTCCAACCCACCTTGTCCCGCGCACGTGCTCGTGACTTTATCGAGACATGCTGTTAATTGTTCGCAACCCCCCGCAATCGCGATTTGCGTGCGTTGAAAAGCGGCTGCAGCCGAATGTACAAAGCCAAGACGTGTGAGGTGCGAATCGTACATCCTTTGGTCCAGCGTTGCTGCGAGACAGCGGTGCTGTCAGCAATTCAGCTCTAATGAAGCTTTCACCGGCATCATTCACTGGTTCGGGTGCCCTGGCTGCTACGAAATCGCATCTAAAGAGAAACATTGGCACAAGCCTCAGCGACGGAGACATGACCCAGCCAAGTAGTACCCGATCGTGATGCCTGCAAGCTGAGCACTTGCTGTCCAGCTGACACGTCCCCTTGCTGCCTCGTGCAGTTTCGTTCGGCCCAGACGGATTCCTGGACGGAACGCCCATGAGGGCTCCAGGTGCATCACGAGCTCGCGAGAGGGCATCCCATCGGCTCGTGATGTGCAGATAATGTGAGAACCCCTGCTTGAGCAGATGAGCTCCAGCAAGGGTGGCTTAGATGCTGTTTCAGGTCTAGGAGTCTGGTGCAGCTTCTCTGTGGTGCCAGCGCGGCCAGTCAGCGTTGCCTGTTGAGTGTGCCAGACAAGAGCATGCGGAGTTGACGGTCGCATGCCCGGTGGCCATGAATGGCAAAGGCTCAGTGCCAGCCACCAGACTCGAGCTGCGAGACCCAAAAAAGAGGGGACCGGAGAGAGACCCGGCGCCTCGGTGCCTTGCAGAGCCCTTCTTATTTCTATTATTATTCTTATTATTATTATTAGTTATTAGTATTATTATTATTCTTATTACTACTATTATTATTAGTATTATTCGCCCTGTGAGGCGAAGGCGGCCTTTGACGAAGCTCAGAAGGAGCTCGACGCGGCCGAGGAGGTGGCCTGCGACAAGGAGGCTGAGCACTGAAAGTTTGGGTTCTCAGCTGGCAGAAGCAGCATTTGGCCGGTGTTTTGTTTGTGTGAACACGCCTTTGCAGAGTTCTCACAAGATACCGCTCATCTCTTGAAGGTGGGCCTTGTCAAAGCCAAGACACAGTTGGAAGCCACAGAGCAGGCTTTGCAGGCGGGGTCATGTCATGGGATACATCAGAGGCACTCCGTGGCGAATGCTGTCTCCAGATTGATTGCAGACTCTTAGCTTGGAGGCCAAAGCCAAAGTGATTGAGGCTGCCACGGGCGAGGTGGACGCATTCTCGGAGGCATGCTGAGAGCATGTCCGGGCGAGGTAGGTTGAGAACGTGGACACCGGTTTCTTCCATGACTTGCTTCATGATTTGCCGACGAGAAATGAAACGGACCTGCTTCGCTTGACAAACGGTTGCTGGTGGCACATTGCCAAGGGAGAGAAGAGTGGCCGATAGTGGCCGAATCGCAAACCCTGAAACCGCGAAGGTGCTGGCAATTTTCACGGAGGTCGCAGAGCGATCGCATCCTCCCGAAGTGCCAGAAGATGCGAAGGATGCGGAGGCCGAAGGCACCTCCACCGCACCAGCGGAGGCCCGGACCGGGCCTGCTTCCCGCGCTTGTATCATTTGTGCTTGTGCCAACTATGTCGCATTGTATAGTATAGTATAGTGCAGTATAGTACAGGTTCGCAATAGGTAGCAGATCAGTATAGTACTGTCTAGTATCGTAAAGTAGAGTAGAGCAGAGTAGAGTAGAACGGAGGGGAGTGGCGTTGAGAAGGAGAAAAGAGTATAGACAGTATAGAGTATAGTATAGACTGTAGAGTATGCTGTTTAGAGAGTATAAGGAGAATGGGAGTATTAGAATAAATAGACAGTATAGGGTATAGAGTATACAGTGCACAGTATATGCTAAATTCTACAGTACTCAGCATGCAGTATACAACAAAAGGTACAGTGTATAGTTTAATAGTCTACAGTCTAGTGCATATATATATATAGATATATTTAATATATATATATATATAGAGTGTATATAGTGTACAGTGTGGCGTAAACTACATAGTAGAAAGCATATGGTGTATAGTATGTAGTATGTAGTATGCAGTAGATCGTAGAGAGTATGTAGTATATAACGTACAGTGTATTGTATGTAGTGTGTTTTGGGCAAGTCGTATCCAGCATATAGCATACAGCATATAGAATGTAATACATGTGTGGTATTTACTATGTAGTATATCGTAGAAAGTACATGGTACATCGTATATAGTAGCGAAAATGTAGTGTATAGTATGTAGTATAAAGCATAGAGCCCAGAGTATACAGTGGCATAGTACAGAGGTATATAGTCTCATTCTGTGTACAACAAAGTGGGGAGTATAGCGTCTAGTATAGTAAAGTGCAAAGTACAGTGTGTAGTAGAGTGTATAGTACGATGTACAATACGGCGCACAGTATAGCGTGCAGTATAGTGAATCGTATGGTGTGTACTATAGTAGTGTGCAGTGTATAGTGCAATAATGTTTTAGTACATTGAAGAACTGTGCAATACAGCTTCGTGATAAGATGTACTTCGATCAGGTATTGCTGATACCAATACTTTCACAACCATGCTTGCGTGATGCATCATCCCATCAAAAGCCTCTTACATTATACTACACCCTAAACCCTAAATCTTTATATTAAGTTCTGATACTTTTGCAAGAGATGCTGCTTGCTCTTGACAGCTTCTGGCAGGGGGCGGCGACTGAGCCTCCAAAAGCCGGATCCTCGCTGTCAGTGAATAGTATGATCTAGGAATCGAGTATAATATTGCCCAGTATAGTATAGCAAAAATATAGCACAGTGTAGTATAAGTCATAACCGAAGTCGGATGCTCACCGAGGCCTGAGCGCCTTCCCAGGTCGGTGAGGCCTTGGCCTCAGGTTCTTTGAAGCATCGAGGGCGCTTCTTCGTGAGAGCCTTGTCGTATCGTTTAGTCTGATGCCAGGAGCGTTCGCACCTCTGCGCCTTCCCAAAACGGAAGGCTGCTTTTGCACAGCTTAATTCGATAAATGAGAGATGTGCTCGACCCGCAAGCTAGAACATGCTGATGCCTGAGTGCGACGGGAACAGCTGCGGGCTGAATCTCGCGCTGGGCAGGTGTGAGTTGGGTTGATCTCATGGCAGTGCCCGGAAGCGATGGGGAAATCGCAGTGGTCACTGCCTCCTTGTATCTTAAATGTGCAGATGCCCAGTCACTCGCACACAGAAGCCGACCTCCGTGAGCGCTTGCGGAGAAAATCGGGTGCAGGAACTCGGACTGGAGTTTACGGCGTCCGCTACTCTCCTCAGACTCAGAACCGGTGCCTCCACAGGCGGAAGCTCGTTGCCTTGGAGGACTTGGCTCTGGCACTCGAGCAGGACTTCTGCATGCCAGCAGGTAACAAAGAGTTCCTTTCTGCAACCAATCTCGTGCGCGATGCATTTGTGGCTACGGGATTGGCAGGGCAAGAAGGCTGCGCCTTTGGAACAGTGCCGCTGCCTGTTTCGGGCTCTTGCAGTAGCTCTAGACACAAGTGCTGATGTAACCCTGAACTCCCCGAACGGCTTCAGCTCATTTTGCCAGGTGGGCTAGAGACATCTACCGCCGCATAGCTCTCGTGAGTGACTGAGTTGGGGGTCCTTGTGGATGGAGCCATTCATTCGTTTACATGCTCACAACTGATATTCTCGGTATTGCTTGCACACATTATGGGTTGTGGGGCTGATAGATAGATAGATAGGTAGACACAGAGTTAGAAAAATAGATGGATCGGTAGATCGATAGATGATAGATCGACATATTGATATATATAAATATATATATATATATACACATGTGTGTAATGTGTGTACCCGTCTACATACATCTATGCTCTGCGGTATGCTTCTGCATCTCTGAGGCGCTGAAGAGACAAGGTTGGACTGTCCGGGAGGCAAGGGGAAAACCCACAGCAGTCAGCGAGTGATGCCCTCTTTATTATGCTATAGTGTGCTATATTATACTACAATATACTGTAGTGTATCATACTAATACTATACCATATTGTTCCATACCATACTGTACCATACGATGCCCTACCATACTATACCATGCTACACTACGCTACACTACACTACACTACACTACACTACACTACACTACACTTTCCATACTTCAAGGCCGCAAGAACGAAGAGCATAGCCAGGCCTTTGACCTGGTCACCAAAGACCGACGGGCACAGAAGAGTGAATTCTTCACGCTGGTGCGACCCTCCAGGGTTTTGAGTTTAGGGCTAAGGGCTTCGCAAGAACAGCATCCGTTCTGTTTGGGGGCGGGGCAATTCCAAGCAAGTTGCGAAGTCTGCGAAGAAACCTGTCGGAGCTTCGAGCAGCGTCTTCCTCGTTGACTGCCTCACTGGTATATTGACAGAAAGCTACTTGCAAAACAACACTTCCGTTCTACGAAGTTCGGATGGGATCGAAGTAAATGCCGAACAGCTTCTGCTCTGCTTCGTGGACGTGTAGCGTGAGGTGGTTGTTCTGTGAGACATCGGATGTCTTAGTTTGTGTAGGTATGTGCATCTGGTGATGTGGACAATCTTGCGAAGTCATGGCGGATGGAATGCCTCGGGTCTGTTGAAGTCTCCTGTTGTAAGCGGTGCTGACTCTAGGCCGCAGGTAGATGACCAGCCAAATTAAACCGCAACTGCATTTGCGGAGCTGTGAGATCTGCGGACTTGCCGTTTACTGCTCACGCCTGGTTCCGGGAGGTGAACAGCCTCGAGCTGGGCCTCCGCTCCGAGCAGCTGGAGTGGCTGTGCCGTCCTCGGACTCGCAGGGCCAATTCCTGCAAAGCTCTGGTGGCTCTCAGGTGGAAGCTGTCTGACACGAATGCAGATGGCCTCCTGGACTACATCGAGTTCGCTCAGCGCATCGCGGAGGTTGTCGTATGGTAGGTATGTATAGGCGCAAGGCAGCTGCCAGAGTTGTGTGGGAGGTGACAGGCATCAGCACCACAGCCTTCCCAGTTCCCCGAGACGAGGAGCCAGAGCTGCCGCTCCTCCCAGGGGTGAGGTTTTTTTTTCAGGCTTTTTGGCTGTGCCAGGATGTGCTTGAGCCTCCCAGTCCGGGCCCGCGACCTCCCATCTCCTTGCTCAACGCGGCGGCCGGCATGTCCGAAGTTTGGGACTCAGGGCCTCAGGGCTACGGGCGCAGTGGGACAGTCCTGGCACCGCCGCAGATTCCAAGGCTTGGGCCAATCTTTGCCAAGCTCGGGACCTGTGTGCCCAGCAGGAGATGGGACTTGGGCAGCTCTGCTCAGTTTCGGATGGCAGCCGCTGGAGGAGCGCAGGTTGAGCCTCGGCGTGGCAGCAACCTCAGCAGAGCCCACGTCTAGCAGGTCAGTGCTTTGATCGTTTTTAGCCCACCTCCTATAAAGCTGCTGAAGCTCTATAGGCTATAGGACCCTCGGGCTCAGGCCAAATCCCGCCCTTTCAGGTGATGTAGACTAGATCCATCTAGAATACTAGTACAAGCTCCAGAAAAGCAATTTAGTTGAACATCGCCAGGCTCGCCCGGCACATTCGCTGCAGGCGCCCCCTCGATGTAATGGCTCGTCTTAACCCGTGTCAATGTGATTCCGCAGGAGATCTGCTCCCGTGTCAACGACGCCTTGCGCCGCAAGGCTCGGCTTTCACAACACCCACGCTTTCAGAATCCCCGTTGCTGCAAGCATTTCTGCTCCTAACCAGTCTTTCAGTGCAGGGCCAGACGCCGGACGCTCTGTTCGACGCCCTCGCCGCGGCCCGAGTTCACATGCCAGTGGAAAAGTTGCCGTAGCCGTGGCTTGCAGTCGGTCACGACTTGACGGAGCCTTTCAGGCGGGTGGTGGGCAAGAAGTACGTTGGCCGGACTTCCGGGCTCTGTTTGCGCAAATCGAGCCCGACCCTCTGTGAGCACTGAAGAAGTTGCAACAACGAAGGGGAAACAACTTTCGTGAACAGACAAGGCCTTCCTTGGAAGAGTGGCAGCTACAGCAGCTCGCGTCTCAAGAAAAGCACTCGCACGAGCACAACCAACATATGCGACAGCAGCTCCCATGGGCTTTTTATGTGCTGTCAAGGCTGTGGGCCACCTTCGATACCAACGCCGACGGCGGCATTTCCCGCGAGGACAGGGTTTTGCACACAGCTGCAATCTTGACACTCGGTAGCTACAGAGGCCAGGGAGGGCGCCTGTCGCAGGAGTTCAAGAAGCAGCTTGCGAACGTGCAGGCTTTCGGGCCCGCTTGGCTCTGCAGAGGTTCCAGACTGCAGTCGGACATATTCAGACAATGTGCAGGCTTCGGCAACAGCGGGTGTCACCCCGCCGCAGGCAAGGCTTGCCAGTGCTGTTTTGCCTTCGAACGGTGGCCGTTTAAGATCCTGGAGTGCAAGCAAGACGTAGACTCGTGCACCATGCGTATCCATGCGTCCAGTAGTGCTCCAGTTGCAGATTCTGTGGAGCTTCCGTTAAGCACATTGGCAGGCCCGGGCGGCAGGCTCTCTGCAGGCCTGCCCTC
>CAJNJA010019981.1:0-10049 GCA_905231915.1 Symbiodinium necroappetens
TTTAGGGTCAGCTTTGTCCCAATGCCAGACCCAGAGTCATTGTCAATCTTCTGACGGCGGGCATGCGCGTTGCTGCTGCCGGGCAGATGCAGAAAAGTCTCCCTTCGTTTGCAGCGTGCGTTCAGAGATTGTCAGTTCGTTTCTGCTGCACATACACGTTGCATGTATGACACTGTTTCTGAGATGCAGCTGTCGTTGAGTCGTTCATGCTGCGCATACACGGTGCATTTATGACCCTGTCACTCTGAGGTCTTCTTCTGCCAAAGGGCCCGTGTCTTCCCCAAGAGAGCCGGTGGCCCGGCTGCCAAGACCTGCAGAAGTGTCAGAGTCCTCAGCACCTGTCTGCTTGTGAGTACAGTTGCGAGCGACTGGCATGTGATGTGAAGTCATTGTTGTCCGCAGTCGTGGCTGCCGCAGTGCTTGAGTGGACATGACTATTCACTAATGAATTAAAAAGTAGTCTAGTGACTGACAGTCAATCTACTGAATCTTTAAGTTTCCTACGCAGCCTGCCATGCATGACCCTGCGTTTTGTGTCAGACAGGACTGGGCAAAGAATCTCTTCGCGAGGGTCAGGCAAGCACGACAGGAATGGCTTCACAAGAACAGTGTCAAGAGTACTCCGCTTTCCATACCAGTCCTCCGGATTGGAACAGATTGTGCTGGCGCAGAGTCACCCATATTTGCTCTGAGGGCTCTTCAAATAAAGCACCGGCACGTCTTCTCGTGTGAGAAAGCTGTCCACGCCCGAAAGTGGATCCAGAGTCAGTGTCAGCCTGAGCTGCTGTTGCATGACATGTTGGACAGACGTCACGAAGAGCTCCCGAACCTGGATGGTTATTACTGCGGGTTCCCATGTACTCCTTGGTCATTGCTGCATGGGAAGAGTCAGTTTTGGGAGGATCCAGCAGTGGAACCTTACAAGGTCGGGTGAGTCAGTGCAAAAGGTAAGTTCAGATTAATTCCAAGTTAAGTGCATGTGCTTATTCAATCTAGTCAGTTCCATTTAGTGCTTAGCATGTAAGACAGGCCTAAGCACCTACAGTCTAGCGTGGAAGCGTCGGGTGCCTGCCAGGCAATGCTGGACACCATCAGGGTCAAAATGCCTGCCTTCTGCGTCCTAGAGAACGTCACGGGCCTGATGAGATTCCGCGAGGACGTAAGCAAGACGATGAGAGTCAAGTTGGAAGACCACTATGCGGTTTACCACATGAAAATGGACCCAAGAGACCAGGGTCACTGTGTTCGCCGACCTAGAGTGTACTTCATTGTCTTGAGGAAGGACGTGTTGCTGTGTGACCCGGCTAAGCTTGCTAGCTTGGCGCAGCATATCCTGCAGAGCGTCAAGCAAGACAAGCAGAGTGTCAACGTTGAGCAGTTCATGCTTGCAGATACACACCCGCTTGTGGTGGAGAGCGAACTTCAACAGTCTTTGGTCAAAGGCAAAGCAATGCCTACGGGCAAGCGCTCCAAGGCCAAATGGTGCCACCGCCATGAAGTGCTCTGGGCAAGCCTTGGTCGGAGATGCAGTGACTGCCCAGTGTCACGCTTCAAGTTCAAACAGATGGGACCCCGGCAAGAGGATGCATTGAAGATTGCTTGGCAGCAGTATCGGCGCCTGGACATGGTGGTCGACTTGAGTCAAAATGCAGGGCGCATGCCTGCTGCCTTTGGAGGGCAGTGTCCCACGCTGACACCAGGAGGGCATGTTTTTGTCCTCTCTGCTCAGCGTGAACTCCTTCCGGCAGAAAAACTCCTGATCAATGGATTCCCAGCGTCAAGCTTTATGGGCAAGCGTGAGGAGCTGCGTCCGAGAGAACTGTCATCATTGGCAGGCAACACGATGCATGTCGAGGTTGTGGCTGCAGTGTCACTTATAGCTTTATCGATGATTGACCTGAGTGTGCTTGGCAAGCCGCGCAGACGTGGGCACATGTACACTGGCAAGCAAGAGTCATGGACCTTCATGGACCTGGACCTGGGCGAGTCAGCTCTGCAAATGCTCCGCTCTGCGAACGACAAGTCGTCTCCTCATCGATGCTCGTGGCCAATGGCACCCAAACGACGACGAGAAGTGTCACGTAAGTCGACACTTGTCTTTAATAGTCGTCATTCTGGCTTGGCCCGTAAAATGCAGGCGGACAAGAAGGGTCTGCGTCAGACTGTGAAGAAGACAACTGCGAAAGTCAAGCAAACACGTAGAACTTCGGTCTCGGAGGGGGCAAGCTCCTCTGGCGACCTCAATTCGAATAAAAGGCAGAAGACTGCTCGAGTTAGCCATTGCAGCTACCTGCCTCGCAACGGATTGCAATGTATTTACAGCAAGGTGCTGATCTAGTGCACAGAAGATTGGAACTCAGCATACTGTCAGTGTCACAGCGACACTCGCAGACGCCCCGTGCATTTGCAAAAGGCCAGCTTTGCTTTCGTCAGTGTCATCTGTGCACTCGTCAGCATCAGAAGTTTGCACACGCCGATGTCATTCCAGATGTTGTTTGTTGTCCTGAGGTCTCAATGTTGGCACCAGCTTCGCAGCAGGCAGGCTTCTGAGGAAGGGTTAGACATTACGCTTTGTGTGTGAGATAGAAACCGTTCTGGGTTCAGCCTAAGACCTCAGAGTGCTTTTGGTGAAGCGTAGGCTGCAGATGCGTAGCAGACAGGCTTCTCAGCAAGTTAGTGGCGGTTACTCATTTTGTGCAGGAAGCCACTCGGCAGTGTCAGAGGTCGTCGAAGAGGCGGCTCACCCAGCACTTTTCTTGTGACGAAGGAACATGTGAAACATGAAACATAATAATAAGTAGTATGAAAATCTGATGCTAAATGCTAGCCAGGGTCACGTCGCAGCCGGTTTGCATGACGCTGTTTCGTTTCTGTGTGGCTTCGACATGAATGAGTCAGTATCACACAGCACATGTCCTTTTTGGGGTCATGGCCGTGCTGGGTGCGAGTTGGATGCGGATTGGCGCTCGCTGCTACCAGAGACAGTTAATTATTTTTAATTATTATTATTATTATAGATTCACACAAAATGCTGGGTTGTATTGGGTGTGAATTGGGTGCGGATTGGATGCGGATTGGCCTTTTGCTACAAGTTCCACACATTCTGATGCAATGTCACATGTGTTGTCTGTAGTAGACGAGCGCTGGGTTGTGAGCTGGGTGCGAAATTGGACCTGTTAAGTCAAGTGTTTCACATTGAGTCAAGTGTTTTACATCGCAAAGAAATGCTAGGTGTGAATTGGGTGCGGATTGGCCCTGGCTACAATATCAGGAATCGTATAGTGTCACATGTGCTTCTTGGGCCACAGATGAGTCAGAAGTGATCGCCAAATGGACCTAGTTAGAAAGACGTGCCATGAAGTAGTAGTGTCACATGTGTGGGCCGCAGAACTGCAGGGTGTGAATTGGGTGTGGATTGGCATGGCTACGACTATGATCAACTCCAAAGGGTTTGCCACAGACTGCAGGGTGCGAATTGGGGGCAGATTGGCTGTTGCTACACATTCCGCACACATTACTCTAGAGTGCCGTCACTATTACCAGACTGCTGGGTACGACTTGTGACTGCTGTGCGCATTGGCTTTGGCTGCAATACTAACGGGCATCGTCTAGCGTCACATCTGCGATTCTGGGGCACAGGTATGCTGGGTGCGAATTGGGTGCGACTTGGTTCTGGCTGCAAAATCGACAGTCCATGAAGTAGTGTCACATGTGCTTTTCTGGGCCACAGAACTGGGTGCGAATTGGGTTCCAATTGGCCTTCGCTATTTTACACACAGCCACACGCGCACAGGCACAGACACAGACGCGGGCGCTCCATTCCAGCGGTGCCGGCCCTGGTGCTTGCGATCTGGAGAAGCTGGGCTCTGGTTTCTGTCGTGGATAGTCGGTTGTGGCTCAGGTGCAGCTCCTGCAAGGCTCTGCAAGGTGTCGGCGTGCTTGTCGATGAAGGCCGCGAGTGGTTGTAGGAAACTGGACATGATAAGTGCTCTTGGACACTTGCAAGTGCCTGTCAGAGTCATCTCCTCGACCTATACCTAGCAATTTTGCTCAAAGCCGACCCGTCAGAGTCAATTATGGAGGATATCAGGGTCAAGCTCCGTCAGTCTGGGGCCGGAAGAAAGCTGAGCAATTATTTGCTCATGATGTGGTGCAGGAGCTTTGACGACCAGTATCAGAACCTCGGCTCATTATTTCAATAATTAATTGTCCCACCTCTAGTAATTTTAATTAAAAGCTATAGATTACATTGAAATTACGGGTGTTTCGGTCTGCTTTCATGTGTCACAAATTTAAGGGAGCTGACTTTGTCCAACTACCTCGAGTACAGAATGTACTTCTTCGAGGAGGAGATTCCCAGATTGTCCTCAGAGTCAGCCGTTACCTCCAGACAGAGAGAGCTGTTCTGGCTTCGACGTGTTGTGAGTCTGTGTCAGTGACATACAGTGTCACTTGCATCTGTTTCCAAGGGTTAATTAAACCCAGCTGGCGACGACGTGTCATGACACATAGATCGACGAACGCTGGGAGGGTGAAAAAAACGCATGCCAAGACGGTCCAGGATCAAGAAGTACAGCGCTATCACTCGTTGCTTTTGGCTTTGCGAGGTCTTGGTCTTTCGATCTTGGGTGAAGATCTTCTCTGGAAATGGACATGTCCGAGGCAGGAATCACTATTATTATTGCTGTGTTAGGATTGGTGGTTGAGTACCGCTGCTGCCGCTGCTACGACGACTAGTACTATTATTAGTTAGCACTCTAAAATTTATATATAATAATAATAATAACCCTTCATCTGCTTTCAACCCTAGCTTACAGCCCTAAGCACACTTCCTATGCACGCTTTACCGCACTCGCCCCAAGCTGTCTTTTTTTGCCGAAGAAGTGCTGGGTGCGAATTGGGTGCGGATTGGCCCTTGCTACAGGAAGAGCCAATAGTGCCACATGTGGGCCACATGACATATGCTGGGTGCAAATTGGTGCCGGCTAGATTAAAGCGACAGTGAAGTAGTCCCACGTGTGCGTATTATGGGCCACATATGGGCCACATATAGGCTGGGTGCGAATTGGGTGCGAATTGGCATTGCCTACGACAATGGACAGTTTACAGACACACACACACACACAGACATGCACAAAGTGTTGGGTGGCTGCACTTTGCCCCCAGCAGTGTGTCTGGTTTGTTGGGCCACAGAAGGCTGGGTGCGAACTGGGTGCGAGTTGGCTAACGCTGTATATTCCACCACACATTCTTATGCAGTGCGGTGCTGGGTTGTGAATCGGGTGCGAAATTGGACCTGCTAATGCTGGGTGCGATTTGGGTGCGGATTGGCCCTGGCTATATTGCGAGGCATCATTTCGTGTCACCTGTG
Source organism: Symbiodinium necroappetens (assembly GCA_905231915.1). Taxonomy (NCBI): domain Eukaryota; class Dinophyceae; order Suessiales; family Symbiodiniaceae; genus Symbiodinium; species Symbiodinium necroappetens. The sequence goes on from CAJNJA010019981.1 coordinate 5,372, forward strand.
CTTTTTTCGACAAAGCTGGGTGCGAATTGGTTGTGGATAGACAATCAACAGAATCAACAGAGTCATGAATAGGGCCACAGATATGCCGTGTGCGAATTGGGTTTGAATTGGCATTGGATGCAGTTCAAGCAGTGTCACGTGTGTGTTTGTTGGTTGGGTCACAGAATGCTGGGTGCGAATTGGGTGCGGATTGGCATTGCTTACGACAATGCAGAGTTTACACACACACACACACACGCACACACAGAGACATGCACAAAGTGTTGGGTGGCTGCACTTTGCCTCCAGCAGTGTTTGGTTTGTTGGGCCACAGAATGCTGGGTGCGAACGGGGTGCGAGTTGGCTAATGCTGTATAGCCACACATTATGAATCATTCTTACGCAGTGTCACGTGTGTTGATGTGGATGGGTGCTGGGTTGTGAATCGGGTGCGAAATTTGACCTGCTAAGACTTTGAAATGCTGGGTGCGATTTGGGTGCGGATTGGCCCTGGCTATATTGCGACTCATCATGTCGTGTCACCTGTGCTTTTTCGGCAACAGCATGCTGGGTCATTAATAGGCTTAGGGCCACAGATATGCAGGGTGCGAATTGGGTACGAATTGGAATTGGATGCAATTCAAGCAGTGTCACGTATGTGTTTGTTGGTTGGGCCACATAAAGGCTGGGTGCGAATTGGGTGCGAATTGGCATTGCCTACGACAATGGAGAGTTTACAGACACCCAGAGACACGCACGATGTGTTTGGTGACTGCACTTTGCCCCCAGCAGTGTTAGTTTGGTTTGTTGGGCCACAGAATGCTGGGTGCGAACTGGGTGCGAGTTAGCAAATGCTGCATATTCCAACATTCTTTTGCAGTCTCACATGTGTTGTCTGTAGATGGGTGCTAGGTTGTCAATTATTGTGAATCGGCTGCGAAATTGGACTTGCTAAGACTTTGAAATGCTGGGTGCGATTTGGGTGCGGATTGGCCCTGGCTATATTGCGAGGCATCACCTCGTCTCACCTGTGCTTTTTCGGCAGAATGCTGGGTGCGAATTGGTTGTGGATAGACAATCAACAGAATCAACAGAGTCATGAATAGGGCCACAGATATGCCGTGTGCGAATTGGGTAGGAATTGGCATTGGATGCAATTCAAGCAGTGTCACGTGTGTGTTTGTTGGTTGGGCCACCGAATGCTGGGTGCGAATTGGGTGCGGATTGGTTATTGCTACATCTTCCACACATTCTTGCACTGTGTCGACAAGTGCTGACACTAGAGGACCAGACAACGTTGGACCTGCTATGTTATTAAGTTTAAAAGTTTAATAAACCGCAGACATGCCGGGTGCAAATTGGGTGCGGATTTGCCTGGGTACATTACGTGACATCATGCAATGTCATATGTATTAGGCCACAGAAAGGCTGGGTGCGAAGTGGGTATTGAGTGGTGTCGGGTGGAATATCGAGGAATCAGAGCATACAGAATTTCTGGGTAGGGAGTTTTTGCGTGCAAATTGGCATTGTGAACTGACAAATTAAATTAAAAGTACGTAGTACTAGTCGTAGTAGAATAAGTACTGAAAATGCCGGCTAGATACACTTTGCAGTTAAAGTAGCGTCACACGTGTTTCTGGGCACGAGAAAAGATGTGACAGGCTTCTTTCTGGGCTGGTCTGGCCCGACCAGTGAGCAGGGACGTCAAGTCAATGCAGACGACGTCCTCATCGACCTGACGTCCCTGCTCACTCCTGGTGGCAGATGAATCAGAGGAGGCCCGGATTTTCGATTAGTATTCTGGGCAGAGCTACATATTCCACTTTATGCAGTGTCACATGTGCTGTCCATGTAAAGTGCTGGGATGTGTATTGGGTGCCAAATTGGCCATGTCTTTTTGCCTAATTGGCTGCGGGTTGGCCTTTGCTACATGACGAGATGTTACGAAGTGTCATGCTTGTTGGGCCACAGAATTGCTGGGTGCTCACTGGGGCAGATTGGTATTGAGTATTAGATCATGAAGTAAAATACTAAAAATAATAGTGTCACATGTTTTTCTTGATTGAGCCACAGAATTCGGGTTGGTGCAAACTGGCCCCATATTCCAGTGCCAGATATTCTCATGCAGTGTCACATGTCTTGTTTTAGTCATTGAATTGCTGGCTGCGAGTTGGGTGCCTCATGGTCATTGCTGCAAACTCCACACAATTGTATGCTACAGTTTTGCATGTGGTTTCTGATTCGGGACTCGTGCCGCAGTCAGTGCTGGGTTCCAATTTGGCCGCGGCTTGGCAGGCTTTGCTGCACTAATATTAATTGACCATTGAATCATAGCTATTGATGCAGAGACCAAGTTTGCAACGTTTCCATGCGTAGTTCGTAAGTGCTTCTTGCCAGGCAGTCAGCAACGTCTCCTTTCACTTCTGATCCAGTGAATGTGTGACGCCCAGGACTTGAACTTGCTCCGAAAGCATTCTTTTGAAAGCGTGGGTCATACCTTTTTGGACTAAGGTCGTGAGCTGCTGCTGAATGGCTATGACTCCCAGAGGGTCAGAGGTCCCCTGCATGGTTGATGCCTGATGCGAGGGTCTGGGTGATTGAAGAGCAGTACTAGAGAAGCAGAGCACAGTCCTGCATGACTCCAATGTCTGCGTGTGGATAGACTGGCAATTTCGGCTTTGCCTTCGCATTCGCAAGTCCCAGTGTCAGACACCATCCTGGCGCGATGTCCTTCTACGTTTGCTATCCTGCGTCTGTGTCCAAAGGGTCAGGGTCAGTCGACGGACAGAAGTTCTTCTTCAAGAGCGGGACAAAGATGCGCAACAAAGAGTTGGACGCCTTTTTTGATTCAAGGCCGCACCAGATTTATTAATAACATTAATTAATATGTGGATTGTCACGGTCATTATAGTGAATTGTATTTAAAACTACTTGTTTCAATGCTGCTTAATCTTCGGAGTCTTCGATGAAGTAACAAGTTCGAAATAAAGTGGTGAAACCCCGCAGCATCAGCTACTTCAGGAATGCACGCATGATGCTGCCCGGAAGCTTGGCATGTCATTGTCAATGGAAGGTGAGGTAAGAGTGACGCTGAATAGTGTCACTCCAAAACGGATGGATAGTCTCCGCGGCCCGAAAGACATTGTCAAGGTCACCCTCTCAGAGCAAGCTCAGCGTCTGTTCAGCAAGGGTCAACTGATTCCTGACGGCCCGTACGGTATCCTCACCGATGGAGCCTTGCAGGTGGAGGATAGCATCTTGAATTAAATCTAATATGTCATGACAATGACGCATTCGTTCAGTCAGAATTAGCCTTCAAGTCCAGTTGAATAATAGGCAGTATGGCTTACCAATTACGTCGTCTTGGCCAAGGCAGCTGGTCGGAAATCAGCGTCAAGAAAGGAGCGAAGCTTGAGTTTGCCAAGACAGAGGAGTGGGACATCGGACCTAGTGTTGAAGGGTCAGACGGCACTGCCCCTGGTGTCGCCTCAGCAGTTTTTGATGACCCCCCTGTGGCCTTCAACTACTTTGCGGTCACCGTCGGCAGAGTCACAACCAAGGACCAGATGACAGCAGCAGCCCTAGGGTCAGGGCAAGAAGACCAGTACTTGGAATTGTTCGATTTCTTGAAGATGAACACCAAGACACAGGACCTCCGTCAAAGACTCCGAGGTGGCTGCGCTGTCATATTGTTTGACAGCGCAGAGGATGCAGCGTCAGCAGCATGGTTGTTCATGAAAGGATGCATGCCTATCGTAAACTTGTTGAAGCTCAAGTTCAACATGCAAGACACTTTACTCGTCGCATCAGTGTCAGTGATCCCCTCGACCAGTTGCCTGGTTCCCTACAGCATCCTCCACGGCGAACCGTACCGTATCAACGACATCTTGAAGAGTGCCCAGGTTACTGGTTTGACAGGTCACTTGACCGTTGCGGGAGAGTCAAACTTCGTCGACCTGCGTCGGCTTCGTGCGGAGTCCGTGCAGTCCAGGCCATGCATGTTTCAACAATGTTATTCAGTGCCCGGCTTTGATGAGTCCAATTATTATATTAAGGTCTAACTAGAGTCTACAAGGCGACAAGATCTATGTTGATAGCATTTCTGCCTGTCCACGCAGGAAGCGTCAGTACATCGAAACACTGAAGAAGGAGATTGCCAAGGAGACTACAGGTTTGCCCGACGAAAAAGCCTCAGCGTCAGGTGAGGGTCAAGCCTGAATTGTTCTCCTCGGCACGCTAGCTACCCTGAGCTATAACTGTCAGTGTCAGAGTCAATACTGCACGACGTGTCCAAGTATCGTTGGCCATGGTGCTAGTGTGCCAGAGTCATTTGCGCCTGCTCGCCCAGTGTCCATGGGTAGGATAACTTCCGTCTAGTGCATCATGAAATGTAAATTGATAGCAAGTTCACGGTTTGATTATTGACCGGGCAACCTGGGCCAGCAGAGTCAGTGTCATCAAGCCTAGCAGCGCTGCTCGGAGAAAAAGGGGCAGAGTCAGAGCGGTGTTGTCTTCGTCCATTCGCACTGATTGACTGACACGTTCAACTTGATGGTGCCAGGCCGTCACCCGGTGAGAGCCAGAGTCAGATCGACAGAGTTGGAAAAAGTGTGCACACGGATTGCCAATTGTCTTCTGCATTAGTGTCAAGTCAGATGCCCTTAAAAACCACAGTTTAGGTAAATAATTTTCAACAGCC
>CAJNJA010019983.1:0-10049 GCA_905231915.1 Symbiodinium necroappetens
TACATATATACATATATGTATGTATGTATGTATGTGTATATATATATAGTGTATGTATGTATGTATGTATGTATGTATGTATGTATTTATGTATGTATGTATGTATGTATGTATGTATATATGTAAGTATGTAAGTATGTAAGTATGTAAGTATGTAAGTATGTAAGTATGTAAGTATGTAAGTATGTAGGTATGTAAGTATGTAAGTATGTCTGTCTGTCTGTCTGTCTGTCTGTATGTATGTATGTATGTATGTAGACATCCATCCAGCCAGCCATCCATGCATACATATTACATATGGGTTCCTGTCAGGAGTTCTTTCAGGGGTTTTGGTTTAGGGTTTGGGGTCCAAGATCCGGCTGAGTTTCAGCGGGGATGGCGTTGGTGCCACAAACCTTCGTCACGAGAAACCATCCTTTACCAAAAACCCGCATCACCTCTATTTGGGGGTTTCCGACAATAGGGCACCCTAACATAGTACCCTAAACAGTAGGATCTTATTATAAGGACCCCAAATAAGGTACCCCTTATTTTGGAACTCCCATTTGCCCGGTCCCAAAGTTTTTAAGAGCAAGCAGCAGCGCATTTTGTCGACAGTATGCGGTTGCCGATCAGAGTTTGTCGTCACATTTTACCGACCTCGGTTTGCACACGTAGACTTGGCTTATCCGAGTAATTCCTACCCAGTCATGGCAGCATTTAGGTCTATCGCCTCTGCAGATTTTGGAAAGGCCACAAAACTCCCACTCGCTGCCGCTCTTCGCAGCATCATCGATGTCCTTGATGAGTTGCACGGCGCTGCCACGGATCTCGTCGACGGCATCTCTCACACGAGCGTCACTGGTGCGCTGCTCCTGCACAGAGTTGCCTACAGCTCCGATCATCTCCACATCTTGCATGGTCCCGCCATGACCCTCCAGGATACGTGTCGCCTGGACACGAGCCAGCACCAGGAAGAAGCTCAGGACCAATGTGAAGCTCATGGCGGCACAAGCCCGGCACTAGAGTTTGGCAAATCGATAGGAGAGTTTGAGCCACGTCTGAAGATGGCAATACCAATAGTTGGCTGAGTAAACCGACGAGGGCTGTAAGCATCTTATACGGCCGACATACAAGGAGCCCTACTGGGGGAAATGCCAGATACTCAGTGTCAAGATGATGGGAATAAGTAGGAATAAGCAAATAGCAGCGAGAATGCCAACACATCATGATCGTGGTCGTCACCAGACGAGCAAGTATACCAGTGCTGCTGACAGTTTCTCAAACATGACAGCAACAAGAAGCTAGCCGTTGTAGTGCCATTACTATAGGGGCCTTAATAATTAGAATAGGGTTTGGGGGTATAGTATATTAAATTATAATAAGGATCCCCCCAAAACCCTATTCTAATTATTAAGGCCCCTATATTACTTCTCCTATTGAGGCTTCCTTCCCAAATTTTCCCTCCCAGCTGCCTGAGCTGCTCTTCCAGGGTACAGGAACCCGAGTGCAGCTACAGCAACACCTGAGATGGGAGCCGGGTTTAGGGTTTAGGGTTTAGGGCTTTCGAGTTTGGGGGCCTTAGGCGCCGCAGTGGTTTTGAAAATGAATACACCTTCAACCCTGCACCCTCAACAGGGTGTCAAACTTTAATTATACCCTACATCCGTAAAGGAACCCTTACCCTAAGGCTCAAAATAGCCCAAAGGCCTTATGTAGTATGGTCTTTGGGCCCAAAGCATTAAAATATGAGTCCTTAGAGCCTTAGGGTTATATTATAGATCTCTTCGAATGAAAGAGAGCCTCTGAAATGGTACAGGGCCAAGATCGCCAGGCCAGGCTGCTTCGGAAAGGACACTCAGGAGATTCGGGACCCTACTAATGTAGGTTCTTAAATAGGGGTTTGGAGTAGATATTTCTAATGGCAATGAGGAGCCCCAAAATTGCATTGGCAATTCAAGCCCCCAGATTATCCAACCCAGCACGCCAAACCCCGACAAAACCCCCAAGACCCCCCCCCCAAGAAAAAAATAAAAACAACAAAAACACAAATATATATATATATATACACAACTGAAACCTGAATCCCTACCCTGAACCCTGAACTTAAATGCAAACCCTGAATATCCCTATGTAAAGCCTGAACCCTGCCCTAAACCCGCAGATCCTGACCTCTACCAGCCCGAGTCCCCAAACCTGCAATTGAATAATCCTGGGACATGATCAGCAGAAGATTTGTAACTAAGGGGCTTAAATAAAGAACCCTGACAAAACAAACCCTCGAAAAGCCGCACGAACCCCCCTATGAGCCCCTATCAAGACCGCACAGAAGCACTGTACAAAGACAATATTAAACCCTTTACAAAACAAACACAACGCAAGAACTCCCAAACCCCCAAGCCCTAAACCCAAAAACCCTAAACCCAAAAACCCTAAACCCTAGACCCTAAAACCCTAAACCCAAAAACCCTAAAACCCTAAACCCCTGACCCCTAAACCCCTAAGCCCTAAACCCAAGACAAGCAGCCGCAGGGTCGGCGAAGCTGTGAGCGAACTTCTTGAGCCGCACATGCGGCTGCGAGCGGAAGAGATCTCCATAACGGGGAAAAAAGAGTTTAGGGTTTAGGGTTTAGGGGGCTTAGGGTTGCGAGCGAAGGAGAGAGAGAGAGAGAGAGAGATAGAGAGGGAGGGAGAGAGAGAGAGAGGGAGAGAAACAGAAAGTGAGAACAAGCCGCGGACTCAATAGTTTGACAGCCAACGTACAAGGCCCCTGTGGGCGCTCCAGATCGCAGTAAACTTCTGCAATGCTGCTGGCTGCACTACGGTTGATGATATAGATCCTGCATTACACATATTAAGGAATATATCATAATTCCCATGGCTTAGGGTCCTTAAGGTAATGCAGGATTTATATCATCAACAGTATGGGGCTGCAAGTGTCTTACTGACTTGCTGAGCTCTATAGTGAATCCCAGAAAGTTGGAACATGGATTTAAATGCTTAGTGCCTGGATTCCTTTTGCTTTACCTTACGCGCATGAAGATAATGATGTTCCAACTTTTGGGCTTCTACTCTATGCTCTGCTAGTGAGGCCCTTTCTCTTCTGCAACTCATTAGAGCCCAAAACTCTATAGCCTAAAGCCCTAATGTAGTTAGAATAGGGTTTCAGGGTATATTCTGATTATAATAAGGAGCCCCCAAAATAGCATATGTAATCGTTCAGGCCCCTATTTTAGGGCCACCTCCCAAAGCCAAGGCAAACGCCTGTCTGCTAAGCTCCGACCCTCAAGCAGCTCTGTTGCAGAGCTTAGGAATACTATCCGGTGGGGTCCATTACTGCAATTATGCTACAATATATTTTTTCTATAGGGGCCTCAAAAATGTTTACTACAATCATGCTACAATATATTTGGATATAGGGGCCTTAATAATGAGAATAGGGCTTTTGTGTTATATTAGATCGAATATAGTATATAGTATAATCATAATAACATTAATAATAATAAGAAGAAGAATAATAATAACAATAATAATAGTAATAAGGAGCCCTGCGGAATCCTTTTGGTAATTATTTAGGTCCCTATATTCCCACAAAGCGGCCCCACAAAGCTGTGATTTTGTTGTCCACAGCGAGCTTGAGCGCTGTCGAAGTTCTTGAGCCCAGAGACCCAAATATCGCTGACTGATTGAGCATCCCTGCTTGGCTTTAGGGCAAATTTAGGGTTTAGGGTTTAGGGGTTTAGGGTTTAGGGTTTGAGGGTTTAGGGTTTGGGGGTTTAGGGATTTAGGACTTGAGGGGTATGCCTCATGAAGGCAAACTAAGATTCTCCAGGAGTCTCCGAGCCAAACTACCACTTCTCCAAAGGGTTCTGCCGCCGCATTGAAGGCCTTGCGGGTCAGGATTCTTGATCAGCTGTCGGAGGCCAAGACTTGGAGAGTTCCTTCATCCCTAAACCCTAAACCCTAACCATGCTTCGGGTGCTCGAGCTTTCTGTTCAAGACTCCGTTCACTTCTCTCCACTGAGAAGATGCCAGTGTGGGGGGGGACTTAAGGTAGGGACCCTTAGGTTTAAGAAGTGCCGGCAGCAGAGCTCCTGCACCCTCCCCTAAACCCTAAACCGTTACAGCAGCCCCGGATAGAACCCAGGAGACTAGAAGAGCCCTAGAAAACACGAAGGCCCTAAACGCCTAAACCCTACTGTAGGGGCCTTCATAGCTCGAAGTTTAGGGTTTAGGGTTTAGGGCTTTGGGCTCCTTGATCGTAGAACTCTGATATGGAAGCAAAAGGAATCATAATGGTAATTGTTTAGGCTTCTGCAGTAGCTGAACCTAAAGCCCTGAGCCCCGAACCTTAAAAGCCCCAAAACCATGATTAAGCCTGAAGATCTCAAGCCCCCAAAAAACCCCTAAAACCACCAAAACCCAGAAAACGCCACCCGTACTACGACCCCGAAGCTCTGAAACCCTAAACCCTGAAGCCCTAAAACCCTCGAGCCCTTGAGACTCATACACAGACACCCTCAAAACCTGAAAATTATACAGCTCCACAAAAACCCCAGATTCGGACACCCTAAAAAGCACCAAAACCCCTGAGATTCGCACAGCAGCCTAAACCCTAAACCCTAAGCCCTAAACCCCAAACCTTAAATCTCAAACCCTAAAAATCGCAAACCCTAAGCCCTAAACCCCCGGAGCCCTAAAAACACAACAAAGCCTAAACCCCTGAGATTCGGACACCAGCTTGTCGTTCCGCCGCTTTCTCGCGGCTGCCAGGGCCTATCTTCGGAGAGGCTCTCATGAGGACTTCGAAGAGTTGCGAAAGGTTCCGGGTTGGGGGGTTTAGGGTTTAGGGTTCAAGGTTTAGGGCTTGGGGGGCGGCGTTCGAGTTTCAGGGCTTTGGGATGAGGGTTTAGGGTCTAAGGGTTAGTTTGAAGGGCCTTTATTCTTTCGACGGGTGCTAAGGGGTTGGGGAGGTTTAAGGATTTTAATTATAGGTATACGTTTCAAGTGAGTGAGGGCGTATAGGGCGGCTACGAATTTTAAGGATATGCAGGGGGCACAAGAGTCGGAGTTCTAGGGATGTGTTAGATTCAAAGGTTTCTTGGTGATTTCCCTTGTGTGCTTTCTCTACGTAAGCGTTGAGGCTTTATAGACTAAAGTCTTAGGATAGATTTGCCATGGGGCCCTACAAACGCTGGCTAATAGTCAACAGTATGAACTTCCCTACCTCTTGCAGAGACCTTGTAGTAGAACTCTTGCAGAAACCTTGTAGAAACCTTACAGAGCTCCGACCGAATCCTACACCCCTGGACCTTGAACCGAAAACCCAAAAACCTAAACCCCAGACCCGAAACCCGAAACCCCACCCCTACACCCCGATACCCTAAACTCCCGAAATCCCCTAAACCCCTAAACCCAGAAACCCCTAAACCGTAAACCCATAAACCCAGAAACCCCTAAACCCTAAACCAACCTTGAACCCTAACCCCAAAACTCCCTAAACCCTAAACCCCGAAACCCCGAAACTCCCTAAACTCCCTAAACCTTAAACCCTAGACTTGGACTCCTCGGAGTTGCCGGTGGCCGCGATCGGATCGAAGATCTCCAACGAGTCTCGGGCCTCGCAATAGGGTTTAGGGTTTAGGATTTTTTTTGTGCTCTGAGACTTTCTCCCCGCAGAGGTCGAGTCGCAGCCATCCAGGCCAGCACTAACTACAAAACAACTGCAAAAACCAGGGTTTAGGGTTTAGGGTTTAGGAATAGAACACGATGAGGGTAGTTCCCTAAATTAGGGTCCTTCTGTTAGGTTCCCAATATGGTACGGCACCTTTTTTTTTGGCGGGGGGGACCCCTACTTTAGAGAACTACCCGGAATGACGGTTGATGATATAGATCCTGCATTACCCAGAGTAAGGAATATGCCATAATTCACATAGTTCAGGAGTTCAGGGTCCTTAAGAGGTAATGCAGGAATTATATCATCAACAGTAGGAAAGATGAGGCGGCTCTTGGGGTTTGGGGCTTAGGAGTCTATATCTAGGTCGAACGGGGGTTTAGCTAGTTTAGTCTTTTAGATTTTATAGGGTTTAGGGTTAGTTTAGTCTTTTAGGGTTTAGGGGTTTAGGGTTTCGGTGTAGAGGAATTCTGATGGAGGCTTGGGGGTTGGTTTATGGCATTCGGTAGGGGTCTCTGTCAGAGTTCCTCTCAGGGTTCCGTCAAAGCCCCCGGCTCGATTCTAACTAGAGCGGCTGTAAGGTTTAACCATACTAATAGAAATGGGTAGTTCTCTAAATTAGGGTCCCTTTTGGGCTCCTTTTTATAAGGGTGCCGTACTATTTTGTGAACCTGAAAAAGCGACCCTAATTTAGAAAGCCACCCAAATACAAAATCTCTTTAAGGTTGCTATTCAGAGAGTTCAAGGTGGAGGGTGGAGGCTTTAATGTTTGAGGCCTAGGTGCAGCGTCAGGTTTCGGGGGTATAGGGTGCTGGGGGGTTTGACGTCGACCACTCTCGACCCGCAAAGCATAAGAAGCCAGACATGGCGCAGCTTCCGCTTTTTGGCAGCGTTGAGGGTTGTAGGTGGCACAGGTTTAGGCGGCTTTAACCCCAAGGCTCAAAATTGCCCAAAGGCCTTATGTGTCTTTGGACCCAAAAGCCCTAAAATATGAGTCCTTAGAGCCTTAGGGTAAGATTCAGTGCTACTGAAAGAGTCTGCCACGGTAAGGCCCCCGCCTTGCGCGCTGCAATTTCGAAGGCCTGCCAGGCAAGCGAACCCTTGAAGCCCAGCTACCCAAAGAGCAGGTTGCTGTCCCTACCCAGAGGCTCCTCATGTACTACGCTTCTGGAACTGGTTTCAAAAAACCATCCTCATTGTGGTTCAAGGACCTGTGTAGTACTGCTGTCATGGATTGGGGTTTAGTGTCCGTGGGACTGCAGTTTCAGGGCATCTCGCACTTTATGCTGCTTTTACTTAGGAGGTAGGAGCAACCAGCAAAGACCAAAGCCCCCTCTTCTGGAGCTCCATCTCACGTGCACCAAAGGTAAATTTGTCAATTTAGCCAAGGACTTCTGAGCCCGAAACCCTCAACCCTAATAACCAAGATGTTTAAACGTTTACAAACTCAGGTCCTAAATCCCTCAAATCCCACATCGTAAAGACACCAACCGAAAACCCTTAATGTTCCTTAGGTCCCCTGAAGCCCGAAATCCCAGAAGCCCTAATCTAGAATTGAGCCCCAAACCCTCAAACCCTAAACTCACAAGCCCTTGAACCTCCCCACATCTCCCAACCCTCGCATTCCTGAGCCCTAGGTCCAAATCCCCAAGCCTAGAAGCTAAGCCCTAAGCCCTAATTCAGCAGAAAATCCTAAACCCTAGGCTCTTAACCCTTAGCTTGAAACCTGGAAACCAACCCCAAGCAAACTCCAACTCAGGGCGCCGGTTTTTTCGGACAGGCTTTGGGGGGTAGAATAGGGTATAAATATGATATGCAACGCTAAGGAATAGAATCCTAAACCCGAATCCCTAAACCCAAAACTCTAAACCCCAAACCCTGAACCCCAAAACTCCCCTCTAAATCCTAAGCCCTAAACACTGAATCCTAAGCCCTAAACCCCTAAACGCCGGAACCCTGAGCCCTAAACCCAAACTAAAAAACCCTAAACCCTAAACCACTACACTCTAAACCCTAATCGATCCAGGAACCCTAAACCCTAAACCCTTATAGATCCCTTTTAGGAACCCTAATCCCTTAACCCTTATGGATCCTTTTAAGAAACAGGAACCCTAAACCCTAAACCGTGTCCGCCTTGTCTCCCGATGTGTGGAACTTAAGTCCCGAACCACTCAGCCAATCCTCTCAACAGCAGCACTTGTGGAGTTCTCTACGTTAGGGTCTCTTTTTTGGGGTTCCTCAAGGGGATCTATAAGGGTTTCTTTAGGACTTAAAGGGATCTACAAGGGTTTCTGTAGGGTCTCGTTTTGGGTACTATAGGGGTAGTTCTCTAAGTTAGGGTCCTGTCAAGGTCCTCAAATTAGTACGGCACCCGTATAAAGCGGATCTAAACAAAAAAGGACCCTCATTTGGGGACCTACTACCCACTTGCGTGCTTGGTTTAGGGTTTAGGGTTTAAGGTTCAGGGTTTAGGGTTCAGGGTTTAGGGTGTTTTGTATTGCAGGGGAACTACACGTACCCTCGACATTCTTTAGGCATTATACCCCCCACAAAAAGGTTAAACGCTACCTACTCTACTACGAAGAACATGGTGTGAGGAGTTCTGTTCTTCCCCGGTTCAAGGTTTGGTGTTGGGAGTTCCGTTATTCCTAGTACTCCAGGGGTTTAGGGTTTAGGGACGGGAGTTCGATTATTTTAGGGTTGAGGGTTTAAGTTTTAAGTCAGAAGTTCTAGTGTTCTTCTGGCTTAGCAGCTTCGGCCCCGTTCTAGGGTGTATATAGGGTTCTGGGATCATTCTTTTTGAAGATTGTTGACCTCTATGAGTTTGGGTTCTCGGTTTAAAGTACAGTCTTGAGATTAGGGTTTGGCTTGTGGGTTGGGAGGCTAATCTTTGGGAGCTGGGACCTTTGTGCAAATTGCTACTAGACGCAATGCTTTGAAATGGTACTCTCATGGCATAGCATGCAAAAAAAAAGAACAAAAGACCGGAACACACCAGCTTGAGCATGTTCGGCCGTTGCGCGCTTGTTCGAGGCGAGTGACATGGCTGGAACTACAAACCTGCATGAGTGACTGAGTACTAAACTCTAAACCCTAAACCCCTAAACCCTTCAAGTCCTTAACCCGTAAGACCTAAACCCTATAACTCCTAAACCCTGCATCCTAAACCCCATAACTCTTACTACGATCCCTGGGGTGTGGGATCCATGGAAGGAACCCAAAGCCAAGCCCTGAAGGGTCGCCACGCTAAGGCTCCAAGACCCCCCTGACAAGCCAAACTCTTCCGGGGGTGCAATGTGGGGTCTGATCACTTCAGGGTTCTATGGTTTAGGGTTCAGGCTCTGATAGCTTCAGGATTCTAGGGTTTAGGGTTCAGGCTCTGATAACTTCAGGGTTCTAGGGGTTTAGGGTTCAGGCTCTGATCACTTCAGGGTTCTAGGGGTTTAGGGTTCAGGCTCTGGTCATTTCAGGATTCTAGGGTTTAGGGTTCAGGCTCTGATAACTTCAGGATGCTAGGGTTTACGGTTTAGGGTTTAGGGCTAAACTCGAAACGCTTTAAACCGTTTAGCACGAGAAAACAACCCCGAGACGTCCTTGTCTGCTTCCTCGTCGCCTTCCTCCCAGTAGGAGGCCAATGTCCCCGGTTCGGCCTGAGGTATACGTGGAATTATGAGGATTTTGATGGTTTTAGGATCAGTATAGGCAGAGAAGGCATGTCTTGAGGCATGGTGGTTCGATGTTGGAGTTCAGGGACAAGATTTTGCTGCGGGATGAATGTGGAAATCTCACGGCTATCTTGAGAAAAGGTTCTCTTAGCAACACAGTCTGATATGGGGCTTGCTGATTGGGTGGCTTTTGGCATCGGAGTTGTCGATAGCTGTTGCGGTTTAAGGTTTAGGGTTTAGGGTGTTGTAGTTACAGGATTCCACCCCGTGCTGATTCTACAGCGTATATATTTCGTGTGCACAAGTTGACAAGGGCATGTGTAATTCGAAGCGGTTGACGCTTGTTGTCCCCTGGGCCGATGACAATATGTGTATATAGAGCTTATACTAGGGACTTGGGTTTAGGGATTAGGGTTTAGGGCTTAGGGTTAGGGGATTACCATGAAGGTGCACACGGCATTCCGGCGTTCCCGTGCCTAGGACTTCGGTGACTTGCCCCACCCTGAAGCCCCAACCCTAACCTCACTAAACCTCTGAACCTCTAATCCTAAACCCTAAGCCCTAAACCCCTAAACCCTTAAACCCTAAGCCCCTAAAACCCCTAAACCCCTAAACCCTAAACCCCTAAACCCCAAATCCTAAACCCATAAACCCTGAACTTCAGGACTTCTCTGAACCCCAAAAAGCGGCCAAGGGAAGGCCTTTTTCTCGTCCTCCTCGTCCTCCTCGTC
>CAJNJA010019984.1:0-10048 GCA_905231915.1 Symbiodinium necroappetens
GTAGGAGATAGCATTAGGGGGACCCTTGGGGATATAGACCCTCTCAATAAGGTCCCTTTTAAGAAAGCCACAAGTAAGTAGGCTTAAGAAGGGTCCCCTCAACAGGGTCTCCCTAGAAACCAACCCCAACTAGGGCTTGAAGATCATATAGCCCTGGTTGTGTGCACACTGATGTAATAAGGAAGCCTACATGATTACTCATATTCTTCCTTAGGGTTTTCTGCTTTGTAAAGCTTGGCGCATCATCCGCGTTACTAGTATTGAAATGGGAAACCCTGAACCCCGGGCTAAAACCCTAAACCCTAAGACACGCACGAGCTTCGGAGAAAAAGCGGCGTCGACATGGTTTAGGGTTTAGGATTCAGGGGTTTAGGGTTCAGGATTTAGCGTTTAGGGATTAGGTTTAGGGGTTACGGTTTAGGGTTTAGGTGGCCCGGGACTTCTGCGCCAGGGCTCCCTGCCTCTGCGACTGCAGGGTGTTCCTATACTTAGTCGCAGATCGAGTATATTGTTGACTTTTGGGGATAATATGATCCCTTGTAGACTTAACTGAGAGTGTACACCTTTAGGGCTTATGAACTTAGCAGCTAAGCAGAAGTGCTACTGCTGCTGCTACAAGGGGGGGTATCCAAGATCCACAGAGTCGGAAGTGGAACACCCAACCTCTGATTCTTGGAGGACCACTTCCAAGATGCATCGTGCTTCGGTTTTAGGACGTAGGGTTTAGGGTTTAGGGCTTGGAGTTTTGGGGCCTAGGGTTGAGGGCTTGGCAAGGGTTCCTGTCTTGGGGTCCTTCACGGTTCACAGTTCAGAAGACAGATTGACGCAGCCGGCTATGCCTTTATGGAGAACATTTGCATGACCAAGTCAATGATCTTTGGACACCAGCGGAAAAAGCGAGAATCTCTTCCGACGCCCGACGTTTGCGACTGCAAAACGCCGTCAAGGGCAATTTTCTGGAATTTCGCGCCTGAGGCTTCTTTGTTTTGTGACGCTTCATGGTTTTTAGCACAGTTGGGGGCTTGCGGGCTCCGATTTGGAGGATTCCGGTTTAGGCTTATAGGGTTGGAAGTTCAGGTTTGTTGTTGGACGTTTGGTTCTTCTTTGGTGGACGAAGGTTCGGAAGTTTAGTATCTAATTGCTGCAAGAGCCACATATGCATCCCATTCTGGTGCTCAGGGCTTGGGGGCTACTTGCTAGAGTAGTTGTAGGAGTGCAGGGTTTAGAGTTTGGGGTTTGAGATTTGGGGCTTAGGAGGGTCTCAGGGTTCCGGTAGGCTTTGAGGCCTGCTTAAAGGATCAGGGGACTTAGTTGTCACAGAGCTTTGCGCAAGGCATCTCTAGAATTAAACCCTAAACCCTAAACCCTGAACCCTAAACCCTAACTGAGCCCTGTACCCCTAAACCCTGACTAAACCCTCCTCCTCGAAGTCCAAAGAGCATGGATTTCAGAAGCCCGGGATGCCCAGCTGCCGAGGATCAGCTGGCAACGACCTGCAGATACTCCAGGCAAGCGGCCCTTAAAGGTTCCTTTAAGGGTACTATAAGGGTACTATAACAGGGCCCCTTTAAGGGTTTAGAGGTTTAGGGCTCCTTTGAGGGTTTAGGGGTTTAGGGCTCCTTTAAAGTGGGTTTAGGCTTCGGGGGACCGCAAGGGTCCGGTGTGGTCGTCGCCCTCTGGAACCCCTGCTAGAACGGTTTAGGGGTTTAGGGGTTTAGGGTTTAGGGGTCTGGGGGTTTTAGGGTTTTAGGGTTTAGGGGTTTAGGGGTCTAGCGTTTAGGGGCCCTAAAGCCCATCCGCTGGAAGCTTAGCGAACTTCTAGTCGTGACAGCTGCTCGTCTGTCTGAGAGCAAGAACAGAAGCCGGAGCAATTACAAATATTGTTTCGAGGGCTCCTCATCATATGTATACTGGAATACAGCAAAGAAATAGATGAGGATCTGAATGTTAAAGGTGTGAAGTCATACGGCACATTCCATTATAAACTACAGCTATATTGGAAACCATAAGGGGCTACTATTGCTCATTATGCCGACCCTCACATCACTCTAAACTCCGAAGAACAAGACCGAAATCCTAACCCGAACATGTGAGAAGACGTCCCGAAGAACAAACAGACGGCCTCAATGTCATGCGACTACTCACTGAGAGGGTGCCGAGAGGCTTTGAAATGTAGTTGAGGCACATTCCTCCAACCTTGGATCCTGACCTGAAATCCATCATTAACTAGGTGCCCTAGTCGAATCCTTTTGCCCCTTTTATTCGGGAGTCTCCTTGTTAAAGCCGAATGTTAGGAAAAAGGGTACCCATATTATTAAGGGGCTACTGGGGAACCTAGTTAAGGAATGTCGGACCCTAAACCTGAAAACCTAAACCCTAAATCCCAAACCCTAAACCCCAAACCCTAGAAAACCTAAACCCTTATCCCTATCGGATGGACTCTAGGAATCTGGCTGAAAGCGTGCCAGGATTCTCCTTGTAGGTGGAGGTCGTCTCCCTCCAGCAGGACGAGGTCCACGGTTTGGAGTGTAGGGTTTCGGGTTTAGGGTCCATTCCTCCTCCGCCCGTAACACGAAGATAGGGCCTTCATAGTTTTTTTGACTGGGAGTCTTGGGGGGGAGTGTATGACAGAAAACTGATGTGGGGGCTGTAAAGGGATATCATTCCTAATTATTCGGACCCCTATATTACTTAGCCAATGGGTGAACTTGAACGGTTGATTGGGCGTTCTAGCCAAACCCTAAACCCTAAACCCTAGTAGTCTCAACCTTAGCCCCAACCGAAAGCTTGAGATGGCCTTGTGGCCTCCAGAGTGGTATCTAGAAGAGAGCGGCTTGGGCTGAAAGTGGATACTTGGAGGTTCATGGGCAGGTAGAAGTAGGGTTACAAGTAGAGTAACTATCGTTGTAACCTATATTAGGGGACTTATAACTCCGCTTATAACTTCCCATGAACCTCCAAGTACCACGATGAAAACAGGGGCAAGACTCAGGAAGGGCGAGCTCGCTGGCAAGACAGCAAATTCCCGGTGGCCATCATTACGAGGTTTAAGGTTTAGGGCTTAGGGGTGTAGGGTTTTAGGGTCGGTTGATGATATAAGTCCTGCACTACCTGAAGGACCCTAAACTATGGGGGTAATGGTCTATTTCTTATTATGGGTAATGCAGGATTTATATCTTCAACCGTATGTCTTACAAGACCTGACCTTTGCTGCTTCTTGACTTCTTCTTGTCAGGAAAATCTTGGCCTGGAGTGGCAGCCTGATGATGTCTCATACGAGACTGCTGTCAGGAAGGGCTTGGCTGCGCAGTAAGGAACTGTGGGCGAAGATGCTGGTTCGAGTTTGGGATTCTATATAGAGGGCAGAAGGCGCCTGACTAATGAGTGACAGTGGTCTGAGAGATTCATCATTGTCATACACACACATATAAATATATATATATATATACAGTCATACATATATATATATAAGTAAAGTGACTCAGTTATTTGTTTGTGTAGTGTTAAACTCGCCATAACTCTTCCCTAATTATGTAGGCCTCTATGTGAGGGCTTGGGTTGAGGGCTCACGATGTCGAGCTCAGGGCAGAGGTCCGTGCGACAGAGAAGAGGTCCCATTACATGTGTTGATTGAAACCCCAAAGCCTAAAACCCCTAAACCCTGAACCCTAAAACCCCTAAAACCCCTAAACCCTCAACCCTAAAACCCCAAAGCCCTAAAACCCCTACACCCGTCCCATTATATGTGTTGATTGAACAGATTGGATCCCTCAAACCGGGATTCCCAGGCTTCCTTCAAGACCTGCTCCTTAAAGGAACCACTATAAAATGAAAGTCTATACTCTTTTCTCCCTGGTTACTTCAAAGTCCAGGGGGCCCTTCAACCCTAAACCCCAAACTTAGGGTTTAGGGGTTTAGGGCTTAGGGTTCATTATACTGCAATCATTTTTAGGAACCCCCAAAATAGTATATGTAATTATTTAGGCCCCTACCCCCCCCCAAAAAAAAAAGGGTGTGAGGGTAAATGATCAGGCGGACGATAAGGGGCTAACTAGTACGGCCCCTACGCCGCATTCAAGGTTTCGTGCTTGGCCATATACTTTACAGGTCTGCGTTACGGGCTACGGGCATAGAGACGGCGCACCCTGAAAGTCTTCGAGACAACCGGGGCTCGGTAACTGGCGATATCGGCCAGCTAAATACTTAAGTAAGGGTTTAGGGTTCTAACTGTAGCTATAAGTCTTGAAAGTCCGTACTTTCAAAAACTGACGAGCCATGAGCTGCTGAAAGGAACTGACGTAGGAGCGGTTCAAGTTGCTGGCCTAAGCATTTCGGCTA
Source organism: Symbiodinium necroappetens (assembly GCA_905231915.1). NCBI lineage: Eukaryota > Dinophyceae > Suessiales > Symbiodiniaceae > Symbiodinium > Symbiodinium necroappetens. The sequence continues at coordinate 4,339 of CAJNJA010019984.1, forward strand.
AGACCAGGGCTTTGGCCAGTGGCTTAAAGATCGGCGTCCGTAGAACGACATGTAGAGGCAATCAACTTCAAGTGATCAGCGCCCTTCTTGGAGTAGAAAAGATACATGTCAGGCTGCGAAGACCCTGTTGGACAGGATAACAAGCCGACTAAAGCTCATATGGAACTAAAAGCCTAAAAGCCATGAGGCAACCCATGGCAGCCCATACTTGTGGATGTACCTATACATATACATGCGAATACATATATGTATGTATGTATATATGTATGTATGTATGTATGTATGTACGTATGTATGTAGGTAGGTAGGTAGGTAGGTAGGTAGGTAGGTAGGTATGTACGTGTATATATATATATATGTCATTGTAAACGTGTGTGTGTATATATTTATTTATTTATGTTTGTTTATTGACTTATTCACATACATGCAGACATACAGACATGGCACCACTTAAGTCCCTCCAGGCCTCGAGCTTTCAGCACATGGGCCGCTTTGCATCATCGCCTACTCCAAGGCCAACCCTGCCGAGGAGTAGTTTGCAGTGGATATGGTTTAAGGCTCCTTTAAGGGAACTACAAGGGCTCTGAAAGGGGTTCTATAAGGGGGGTATAAGGGGTCTTACTTGGAGGTTTATGGGCAGTTGTAAGTAGGGTTATAAGTAAGGTAACTATGGTCATTACCTATTTTATAGGGACTTATAACTCCATTGTTTACTACCCATGAACCTCCGAGTATGGGTCTCTTGAAAAGGGACTTTCAGCGTTGAAGGTTTAGGGTTCAGGGCTGAGGTTTTTCGGGATGAGGGTTTTGCGATTTTCAGTGTTGATATGGGTCCCTTCACAGGGGCTTTGTGTTCAGGGCTTGTACAGTTGTATCAGCATAGTACTAAAGGCCAGGGAATTATTGAAAATCACGGGTCTACTGTGTGCGTGTGTCTAAACTCTAAACGGTCTTCTGGATAAGGGTTTAGGGTTGAGAACATTGGAACCTACACTTATATTTCTAAATCGCGGAAGATGTTTTGAACCACCACCGCTTAATATAGGTGCTTCAAACATCATGTAGGGGTTGGAGGCTTTCTAGCTTTGGGGTGTACGGCTTTACAGGTGTTGTGAATGGGTTTGATCGGTTTCCAATATCTCCCAGCACAGGAAAACAGCTTAAAGCCTGTACATGTTGAACCGGGAAACCCTAAACCCTAAACCTTAAACCCTAAACCCTAAACTTGCTTCAGATTCCTCTTGTACGGGACCCCGCTGTGAAGGAAATGCAAGCTGTGCAGAAAGAGGAGCCTGCTCTAGGTCTGTATCATGAGGGCACCTTACTTGGAGGTTCATGGGTAGTCATAAGTGGGGCTATAAGTAGGGTAACTATAGATATAACCTATATTAGGGGACTTATAACTCCACTTATAACTACCCATGAACCTCCAAGTAACCCTCAGTCTAAGATAAGAAACCTTGCCGTCGCGATGAAAGTGTTGGTTGGATGTGAGACATGGAGGAGACTGGAGAGGAAACGGTGTACTGCTTTCTACAGGGTTTTGTAAGGGTGGAGGAGCACGAGCATACAAAGCAAAGACCACCATGACAACCAGCTGACAACCTTTCGTGACATAAAAGAAGAACAGCTTGTTTCCAAAGACCTGAGAAATGTGCCGACAGGAGCCCCGAACACCGAGTACCAGAACCGGACTCCTTAGTAGTCATGGACGTATTTCAGGGCTGGGGCGGAAACACCGCGCTGGTCCTGTTTCTCGCAAATATGCATCGCGTACCTGCGGGCCTGCTTCGGGAGTACAGCAATCCAGTCTTGTTCACCTCTACCGTGGCCCATACTTAAAGGCCAGAGGACTTGGTATGTGGGGTTCTGAGTACGATCACGATGCCTGCAACGATGGACAACACCAATCAAGGTACTTATGACCCTGCCCACTACGTCCCCTGATCCTCCAAGTCGTGTCGCCACGTTGACCTAAACCCCTAAACCCGCAACCCTAAGCCCCTGAACCCCAAAACTTCAACCCTAAACCCCTAAACCCTCAACCCCAAACCCAAAAAGTGGGGCAACAAACCAAAGCAGTGGAGCTCCGAAGCCCCGCTCTGCTTGAGGCAGACAGCGAGTCCGTAGACAAGCTGAAAGAGAAGCTGGCAGAACTTCTGGAGGAGATTCCTTACACCTTTTTAGGGTGCTTTTTAGGGGGCGTCTTAAGTCGTTTTAGGGGGCTTCTTAGGGCTTTTTAGGGGCTTCTTAGGGCTTTTTATTGGCTTCTTGAGGCTTTTTAGGTGCTTCTTAGGGCTTTTGAGGGGCTTCTTAGGGCTTGTGATTGGCTTCTTAAGGCCTTTTAGGTGCTTCTTAGGGCTTTTGAGGGGCTTCTTAGGGCTTTTATTGGCTTCTTAAGGCTTTTTAGGTGCTTCTTAGGGCTTTTGAGGGGCTTCTCAGGGCTTTCTAGGGGGCTTATTAGGGCTTTTTCAGGGACTTCTAAGGGCTTTTTTAGGGGCTTTTTAGGGTGCCTCTTAGGGCTTTTCAGGGGGCTTTTTGTTTTGGCTTATACAAGGCCTGGTGTTCGTAGAAGAGCTTTCTTGGAGCGCGGGATTCAAGATTTTACGCTGAGTGCGGTCAGGGCTTTAAGCTTCCGGGCATATGGTTTAGGATTGAGGTGCGACTGCCTCGCCAGCTATCAACAAGTCACATAGCACCTGGTCAAGGGATATAGAAATTGGGTCCTGCCCAGTCCAGTCCATAATAAGGGCCTATATTGCAAAAAATATACGTGACTGAGCGGGGCTGAAGACTGGTCGCAAAACTGGGCAGAGGTTAAAACAAGCATGAGAAAGTCCAGAGGAGGCTCCCATCTTTCCAGCAATACTGGGAGGATCAGGAGACTAGAATAGGGTTGGGGGATTACGGCTTTAGGAACCCCGCGGAATAGTATTACGACTTATTTAGGCTTCCATAGCCGGGTGTACTATGGGGGCCTTAATAATTACTTATACTAGTCTGGGGGTTCCCTATTATAGTTATAGTAGAATAGACCCTTAGTAAGGCCCCAAGATTACTGAAAGGTACTTAAAAGAATCCTTGAGCTGTGTGAATATTGTTATAAGCAGCTTCATTGGGGCTTTGAGCAGCTGCAACCGTAGTTGCGACACTGAAACCACAACTTACTAAGTCCCTGATCCGTCAAGCAGAGAATCTCAAACCTTCCGTAGCAGAATCCATAATCGAAGCTGACACACTTTCGAGGCCCCCTGGTTTTTTGGAAGCCTGCAGTACCCGGTGAGTCCCAAACCTCTCCACCAGCTAAGAATACTTGCGAAGGACGCCCTCACGAACCCCTCGAACTTCTGCGAGGCTGTCGGCGAGGTCGGGAGTCAGGGCTTGGTGGCTGAATGAGTACACTTTAAACTTTTTGGGATAATATGATCCCTCATAGAACTGAAAGTGCACACTTTTGTGTGCATATGAACTCAGCAACTAAAAGGGACAACAGCCTTGTTCTCCAATAATTACTGTAGAAGCCTATATAATTTCCCACATTATTCCTTAGGGTGCCGTATCAAAACTGTACCATAAAGGGCCAAATACCCCCCTTCTGATCATTCAAGGCCCCTAAACCTTAAACCCTAAACCCCAAAAGGCCTAAACCCTAAACCCTAAACCCCACATGAGCTGTCCCTGAAAATGGTTGGGTGGCTAGCGACGCTTCAGGGTTCAGGAGTGCCTAAAGCTTTCGGGCTTTAGGCCTTTTTTTCGGTTTTAGGGTTCAGGGTTTAGGCCTGTTTGGGCTTTAGGGCTTAGGCGTTTTGGGGTTTAGGGTTTAGGGTTTAGGCCGTTCATGCAGGGCTTCTGCACTCTTGCATGCAACAGGGTTCAGGGTCTAAGGTCTCTGGCGTCAAAGACTTGGCTTTAGGGCTTATACAATGGGCTTAAGGGTTTAGAGTTTAGGGCTTTGAGGGATCTATAAGGGCTCTGTAAGGCTCTTTAAAAATGGGCGGCAGAAGTTGGAGCATGAAGTATTCCAGTGCCACGCACGAATCGTCCTTCATCCATGTTCTGCAACATAGAGGTGCTAGGTGCCCCAGTAGTACCCTTTTGCCCTTTTCAGTTTGGGGTCCCCTTATTAAAACCGAATTCTACGAAAAAGGGTACCCTTATTATTAAGGGGTTACCGGGGAACCTAGAGTGGGAGAGAGAAATCTTTGTGAGGAGGCCCGCCAGGTGGAAGAGCTCCCCGAGGACATAGTGCCACAAATATGCACATCACATGCCTGTAGTCGAGGTCGTTCATCAGAATGCACACGGGGACTTACGTACTTTTTTTGAACTAGAAGGGGTGAGAGGCCTAAACCACAAGCCTAAGCAGGGGAAAAGGCAAGCAAACAAGCATGGCATATCTAGCCATATCGCATTTTCAAAACAGCAGCTCTGACAGCAATATGCCGTGCAAACACGGACTGATCGTAAGGAGTATTTCGTCCTACAGGCCATCCTAAACGACGCTGCGCAGCATCGGTTGGAACATTAGGCTGTGCCTCGTCAAGGGACAAAGAAAGGCATTCCCAAAGGATATGAACGGCACGAGCTTTGTGCAGAGAGGGAGAAGCCCAACTTCGGTCGTCCATGTACGTACGAGTAAGCAAGGAAGGAAATGCAAAAGTTATTTCGGTGGTGGCAGGCATTAAGACCACACGATAAGGCGATCATAGACCCAGCGTCTCCCGGGAGCAGACTGCTGGCAAAATTAACCGGAGAGCCTAAAGAGCATCCTTCGTACTTGGAAGTTCACTGGTAGTTATAAGTGGAGTGATACGTCCCCTAATATAGGTCATAACCATGGTTACCCTACTTATAACCCTACTTTTAGCTACCCATGAACCTCCAAGTACTCCAACCATCTAAGTTGGTCAGACCAAGTTGCGTTGAGCATGGACCAGACACGGGAAGGGAGCCCAACAACCCTATCCTACTGTTCATCATATAAATCCTACGCATTACTTTAAGGACCCTTAAACTTTGGGGTATTATGGTATATTCCTTATTATGGGTGATGCAGGGTTTATAACATCAACCCTACGGTATGCAGGCCCCTATCATTATTATTACTATTACCATTACTACGGTTGATGATACAAATCCTGCATTACCCATGATAAAGAACATACCATATTTCCCATAGGTTAGGGTCCTTAAGGTCATTTATATCATCAACAGTACTGCTCTAACCCTTGGGCCTACAAACTCGGAGGCGGGCGCCGCGGCTCCGCCAACGGAGCCATGCATCCTGGCCCCTCGGAGCACCAGAAAGTAAGACTTGAGTACCTCAATGCCTTAATCTAAACTTGGCAGCTGAATCAGTACCCTCTAAGCTTTTTTGGTGATACGATGATCCCTTATAGAGCTGAAAGTCTACACGTTTTTGGTGCTTATGAACTCCGCAACGAAGGGATCCGCTAATGGGTTACGATAAGGGCTTATGCAGGGACGTAGGTAGGAATCCTTACGAGTTCCTACAAGGGTTACTTCGACTGGGGGGGTTGTTGTTAAGGGATTCCATTTAAGTTACCATAATAGGGATCTATAGGAAACCAATGGAAACCATATTATTTGCTATAGATCCCGATTATGGTAACTTAAATAAAGCCCCTTAACAAGAACCCAGTTCAGTTGAGGGGTACTATAAGGGTTGAGGGTTTTTTTGTTTTTTTTT
>CAJNJA010019986.1:0-34872 GCA_905231915.1 Symbiodinium necroappetens
TTCTGATGATCAGCTTGAGGAGACGATCCGAGTCCTTGCATCTTTTTACGGCTTTGTTCCAGACGGGGAAGTCGTGTATTTTGAATAGAGTCCGGAAGTCCGGAAGCCCTTAAGGCGGCAATTCTCCTGCAAAGCGACATCGTGGCAAAAGAGAGAGCTGTCAATGGGCAGCCCTTCGCGCATTGAAGGAGAACCTCACCCTGAACGCCACGGTTGCTGCTGCACCGGAGGGCAGCTCGACCCTCAGAGTGCAGTTTGTGGCCTCGGCGCGTTGCTCACCCCCCCCCCCCCCCCAGGGCGCATCTTCGTGCCCATGGATGGTGGTGTCGGCCGTGCCTGTCGTGGGGCACACCGGGAAGACTGGCGAGGCTCGGGCCTTTGGGCTCCGCTCCGCCTGTGCCTCCGCCCGCCTGTTTCGTCCTTGCTTCGCCGCTGAGGCTCCTACGTGGTAAAGCATCGCGGCCGAAGCCTGGAAATGTGCAAGCTCATCTGCAGGAGCTTCGGTGTGGAAGGCTTTTCCAGGGACGTCTTACCTGCAACGGGCGAAGTGCATCTTGACCTCGGTTGAAAACCGCACATTGTGTCTTCGTCGAGGTTGAGCGCATCTGCCAGGAGCCATCCCCTCTGCCAAGGCATCGAATACAACGATGCCGCTCAGCAGACTGATTGGGGATGCAGGGCTCGCTGAGTGCACGACCTTCCGGATCATCCTAATCCATGTGCAAAATGCGCTCCGAGGATTGTGAGATGTGGGTCCGCGCAGAGGGCATCGGTGCCCCATCTGGCAATTTGGGCTTCGAAGATGCGCCGCGCTGAGCTGTGTGAGGCGGGCATCGAACTGAGGTTCTTCGGTGGCCTACGAGGGCCCGGCTCGCTTCTCCACCTGCCTGCGCTTGCTCCCGCAGGCCCGGCCCCGGCCGTGTCCCTAAGAAGCAGGTGTTTTTCAGCGGCCGCATTCTTTTTTGGCGCGCGCCTCCCTGGAGGATCTGGCCCCGGAGACGCGCTTCACCAGCCAGCAGGGCCGGAAGTGCCGAAGGAAGCCGGGGCCCCGCACAATGAACTCCCTTCTTTGTCCCTCGGCCTCCCTCAGCCTCTCGGCATCTCTCGGCCAAGGCCTTACACCATGGACCAGGCCGCAGGATGCAACGGGTGGAAAGGCCGAGCTGGCGAGTTGAGCATAGTTGAGCTCTGCATCTGCATGCTTTCATTCGGTCTTCTACTCACTGAGATTCCAAGATATGCACCGTGACTGGACCAGGACTGACAATCGAAGGCTGCAAGGACCATCTCGAATTCTGTGATCGGCTTCGCCATTCCATTGGCAGGTTCTTTCTATCTGAAGTGTCAGGTGATCTCGATTTCGGCATCAGCTTTGCACTGTTCTATACAAGCTTTGTGTGGTTTCACTGCAGCCTGAGCTCTGGAGTCTGTACGAGCGAGCGCCTTCCAGTGCAGTGCCCGTGGACCAAGCCTGTCGGGCTGCATCTTGATCTTTGCATGCTGTCAAGTCCAGGACAAGTGTCGCATGAACAGCATTGCAGAGAAGTGTCCGGCGAAGCTTTGCGCAGCGGCAGTTTTCTTCACGTTCCCTGGCTTGGTGAGGCGTCTTCGCATTGCCGGTCATTTGTTTTGTTAGCTGTGCTGCCAGGAACTCGGGCTTCTGTCACCTCTACGACGAGTGTGAAGAGACGGAGCCAGACCGGAGCGCTCTGCTTCTCCACCGGGAGGCGCCGGAGTCCCGGAATCCGCTGCTGGTCCGAGTCGCCGCCCTCCAGGTCACGGCCTTGCAGACCTGGCCTGGCCTTGTCGAGAAGGGCGAGGAGTGCAACCCGAGCTTGGCTCTGCATCGGATCCGTCATGACTTGGCACTTGGAGGCCTCTCCTGAGTTCGCTTTCCCTTTGCAAGCCAAGGAATCCTGGCATGTTCGACTTCGGCACGGGCCCTCAGTCGTTCAGCATCCTGGCCCAGCTGTCGAACGTCAAACTGAAGAAAATCCAAGGCGGGACATGTAACAACTGCAGCCACAGCACGTTTGTAAGAGTGTGCTCTTTTACAGGACAAGTGCAAGGCGCTATCCTGAGCAAACTCAGCACAGGACGAGGCTGGAGGGAGCGATAGGAGATGACAGCAGGTTCTGAAGTGAACAATGGTCGAGGCAAGAGCTACTGGCCTGATGCCCGCGGGTGGGAGTTCGGCGTCATCTACGATAAGAAGCCGAGCTCTCATCTGCGGGATTCCGGCAAGCCGGAAGCCAGGTTCCCAATGTGCCAGACTGATGCAGACCTATGCAGACACGGAGCCAGAACTCCCACGGGTGAGCTGAAGGGTGCGGAGCAACCCCAGCAATGAGGTGCCGATGCCGACTGCTGCGCTTCCTCTTGCGCACAGTCTCCGGGCATACGCTCCTCACTCTGAGAGCTCTGCCTTTTCGTGTAATGGCCCTGTAGTGAATTTGTCGTGGATGGCCAGACGCTGTTTGGGCTTTGGGTTTGGCGTGGCAATGCGTCGCACCCATCAACAGAGCACTTCACCATTGCACCCAGCGCCCTGTTATTGCATGATCAAGGTTTTACGGGTACGGCACGACCCCGCTGACAGGGGCAGAGGCGGCGCTTTCTCGCCAGTCTCTTTCAGCCTCAAGAGGTACTCGAAGCTTTCGAGGGGGCGTCTCTTTTCCGCGAGCAGAAAGCTACTGACTTGACCGATGCTTGAAGCCTGCACCTGCTGAAGACCTTTTGCACGACAGGTGGAAGTTGCAATGTCTTTCGATGCCAAGGCTGCCTAAAGGGCCTTGAACTTGAACCATACAAGTGGTCTTTGCTATTTTCATAGGTGGTGGTTCGCTGAGAATCTGGGAATCCTGATAGCAAGGCTTTGGAGATGACAGCTTTTGAATGCTTTCATGCTCAGCTTGAGAGGAGTGGGCAGTGCCGCCTGGGCGGTGATAGGTCTGGCTAATCAAGCTCATACTTTCACTGCTGTCATGTAGAGGCTGCGAGGCTGTTTGCAAGTAGCCTGGATCCGACCTGGACAACATGTTCCAAAATTCGGGACTTGCTCTACCCTGTCCAGGATTTCACCACCACTATGTGGGTCAATGGCAAGGAGGATACTGCAGTAGCTGTTGCAGGTAACGGGGCGCAGATGCCGGAAATCATGATGGCGAGGTCTGTGTGTAGCGCTCAAGCTGGTTGATGTGGGCAGCCAGTGACTGCTTGCAAGCCTGTCAGGAGAAAGTTGCACAGCGACCTCAGTGGTATCGCACCCGCTTCGCCGGTGATTTCTCCTCGCGTGCAAAGCTAACGTGCCCAGCGCCGCAGTATAAATCAGGCGGACACAGATTCAGGCATTCAGACAAGCAGCCATGAAAGAGCTGGCAGACACCCTGCTATAGCTAAGTTAAGCCGCTTCTGACTGATCCACTTCAGAAGGCAATGGCATCGTTAGCAGACTCGATTGGCCGGCGAAGCGGTGGCTCCCGGCTCTTCGACGGCCTCTTGCTCGGAGGAACTCGGAGTGCCGATGTAAGAACCGTAAGAGACTGCCAAGGCCAGCTCTTCAACGTGGTTCTCTACCGCGGCGTGCTGGAGGACAAGGCCAGGCAGCTCTGATCCACGAAGTCTTTCAGCGCAGTGTTGGCAGCTGCGGGAGGACTTTGGTGTGGAGGTCACCACTCTGAAGTATCAGTTCGTTGGAGTTGGAAGGACGCTTAGCGATGACTGGATCCAGGCCAGGAGCAGCAAGTGCCCACGGAGTGAGGGTGGGAGATAGTTGTACCTCCGAGCGGTCAGGAGTATCACCCAGCAGGGCAACCTTGCCCTCCTCAGCTGAAAGACCAAAAGTCAGCTTGGCTAAGCCATTTTGGATCAAGACTCCAAAGCTGGGCTCTGTGACAGGTCCTTTGTGACTGACTCCCGGCTTGATCCCATGTCCGAGAACCTGTCTCCCGTCGCGTATGAGGCTGCCGTGGACAACTTCAATGCGCTCGCGGAAGCAATGGGCGGAAGGGGGGCTGATGACATGACTTTTGAGAGCACTGACGGAGAGAAGTTGGAGGAGATGGTCTCCGATTGCGGAAATGGTGAGATTCTTGTCTTGCTTGGGGGCGGTGATGTGGATATGACGAAGCATTCAAACAAGCTCTACATCAGTGAGCCTCGCTCTGACGAAGACATTTACGAGTACATTCACAGCTTCGTTATCATCAAGACAGAAGAAGAAGGAGTGCAGTGCTTTCAGCAATATCCCGGCGGGATGGACAGTGACAAGGAACTCTTCTCAGTTGAGCCTGAGTTCTGGGATGGCTTGCGACGCTTAACAGCCCACAGCCGCGCGGGAGTGGTCCCAAAGACTTTCCAGCGTCTCTTCTGTGGCAGCGTTGAGCCATCGCCAGCACTGCTTCCACAACATGATACGATGATCGTGAAGGCCCTTGCCTATTGATGGGCTGGTTCGTCGTTGTCAAATTTACTTCACGTAAGTGGTGGTCTGAGATTCACAGTTTGCCTGTTTGCTGTTGGTAAGCCATTAATTACGACAACACGGCCGACCTGTGCGAACCTAGTTTTGAGCTGCTTGTCAGATCACTCCCATGAACATGTCCATTTCTGCGATCTGTGCATTGGTGTTGCTCTTCTCGTGGGAGTGAAACACGAGAGCAGTTCACGACCTGCCTGAAGACCGTCACAAAGATTGGCCTTAAGCATCATCTTGTTCTTACCTTGAAGTGTTGCTGTTGGTGCTCTGCGGGGCCAGAACACGACGGCCTCATACAGGCATGATTCGTCACTTGAATGGTGACAGTGCAGCATCCCCCCTGGCACGAACGGTTTAGCTCAAATGAGCTGTGGGGGTAGTCATCGTTTCGCTATCTTCCGGCACACCAAACTCGCCCGGGGTCTTTCCCTGTGGCTGTGGCGAAGAAGACAGTGAGGTGCAGCAGGCTTCACAGTATGGTATGCCAGATCCGGGCTTGAGATATGCAATGTCCGCGTCTGAAGGTGCGGACGTCTCTGCTAGAAGAGGAGGCGCCATTGTGGGCGGAGGAGAACTTGAGCTTGCTTGCTGGCCTGACTTCAGCTTCGGTGGAGCAGTGCCATAGGAAGGAAGTTTAGATTTCTGTGATGTCGTCACTGCCGCAAGCCATCGGGCTCTTGCAGGGCATGGCTAAGCGACTGTGAACGAGCAGAAGTGCGTCCCTGCGACATGCAGGCCGACTCCGGCAGCGCCGGTGTCGCGGAAGCCGGCAATTGGAGCGAGGCGGAGAGCTCAACATGACTCAAGCTTATGTCATGACCGCTACTCGCAGGCTGTGCCGTGCAAGGGTTGCAGCCGCTACACTCAACACCGTGTTGGTGGAGTTTGCCAGTATGCAGCCTTGTTGCAATGAGTTCTTGGATGGAGATCGAAGAACGGCTTATCAGTGCGGCAACTGGTAAGTTGGCAAGACAATGCCAGACCACAGGGAAGTACAGCTTTTGTTGTTTCTTTCGGTGCTTCTTGTGCCATAGTTTCTCGAAGCCATCAGTACAGTAGATATGCTGAAGGCTGCATGTCTCGAGCAATTGCGGCTCAGGACAAGTCCAAGACCACGTGTGCAGTGTGCATGCCGCCGCATGAAGGAGCTGTCGACAATTAGGCATGCAGTGCATTCGAGTTACTTCCATACTCGTTGCTCTCCGAGTCTTCGGGCCGGGACTGCTGGGACTGCGAGGAGTCTTCAACTGCCAATGCGGCCGGCGCTTTCCGCACACCTGCGCCCCCTGTGGCAAAGAAGAGCTGTGCTCGTCCTTGGCCAATGAGGTGGGGCGGGAGGGGGTTTTTTGAACCATGCAGATAGAGTAGGACTGGCCTTGTCAACCGTCACTAAGTTCGTAAGGATCACAGGCAGAGCCTACCAATCCCCTGTCAGCCTCCGCTGGAGCTGGGACGCGCCACGATGAATGGCGTCAGCTTTCAGCTCAACTGTCAGTCCTCCGGAACTGCACCTTTGGCCGCAGAGCAGATTTTGGTTTGAACGTTCCAGCATTGCGTTGAATCGTTTGAGACCCGGGGATCCGTGTGTGAGTGCAGAGGAGTTTCTGGGCTTGGGCACAGTACATGCTTCGGTATTTATGAATTTCAGAACAGCGTTGCTCCAGAAATCTCTGCAAGCCCCTTAGCCAGGTGCAGCTGCAGGCGCAAGTGGTGGCACCTTACGGCCAGGGCCCAAGTTTGGATGTCCGGGAGATCTCATGGGCCGTGAGGCGATGGGTTTCACGGGTTTGCTCGCGTTGGTAAAGAGAGCTGGGAGGCAAGCAAGCAGGTGTGGGCCCAGCTGCAACCTAGTCGAACACACAGGGCATAAAGATGGCCCTTGAACACCGAGAACCTCAGCCGAAGCGTAAGTAACAACCTATCAGTGCCGCGCACGAATCCAAGCTTCACAAGGTGGCTCAGACGTGTTCTACCTCTCCATGGGTAGCTGCCCATCATGGAGGCTGGACAGAAGGAGTGAGTGATGGCATTGTCGTGGACTCTGCCACTGCTCTCATCTCTTGCGCTGAGGGATGCGATGTTGTTTTTCTTTGTTCCCGCAGGTGGTTCCTGCATTCGGGCTGGGGGACGAACTGCGCTGAGGACGGCATTGACGGCAGTGGGAGGTTGGGAGCAGTCTCCTTGTATCACAGTGTGGAAGACCTTTTGGCAGGACGACAACTGTGCGTATCAAGACGAGCCACGCTGGACCGTGAAGTCGGAGCCGTGTAAGTTGCTGGACTCACATCGAAAGGGCTCTGGGTCGGGAGGCGGGAATTCCTGTATTGCACAACAAAGGCTGCGAGAGGGAAAACATTTTGCCACTTGGAAGAATTCAATCAGCCAGGCAGTGCACCGCTTCATTTCTGTTTGTGCAAGCACTGGCTCGGCCCGGGATCCGGAATCCACGCCGAGATGGCACTGGACTTTCAGATTGCTCAGGTCACCTTTCGGCCCTCCCATCCCGGTGACATCAAACTGACGAGGCTGCTAGGAAAGGGGGTGGTTTGAGCTCGAGACTCGTCGACTCTGCGGCTCTGCCATTGATCCGGCGCGAGATTTTGTGCCCTGACCTGCCTCGCGTGTTGGACGCTGTGGTCTTGCAAAGCATGTTTCCAGCTCTTGCCGGCTGCCTTGCTGCCTGGGCGGGTGGAGGTTCTGAGCATGGGTGGAGACTCGGACAAACTTTGGCCACAGACCAGAGAAGCAGGGTGGGCGCACTTGCGAACTGGTGGCGACTCGATGGTAGGCTTGTAAAGTTGGATTGGCTTCGGAGCTGGACTGAAGCGGCTCCAAGTTCAGATCAGTGTGCAAAACGGCCGTAGTCGCCGTAACCGGGAAGAGAGGGCTAGAGAATGGCAAGCAGGGCTGCGTGCCCATACGAGAGTTCAAGACTCTAGCACAGCCCTGGATCGGACGCAGTGCCCCTCTCCTGGCTTCCGAAGGCTGCGGCTGACAAGTGGCTCCGATTTTTGCACGCCTCTTGACGGCAGACTCGTCCTGCAGCTGTTCAGGCAAGCTGCGTGTGCAACCGTAGGAAAGCTGCTTTCAGCTGGGTTTCTCTCAGAGCTGGCTCTCAGGTTTGAGCCACTTCCACCTGCCAGCACTACGACAACCACGACCTACACGACTCCACCGTCGGGAACTGAGGATGGCCCGCTTCTTTCCGAGAGCATGCCAGTGACTGTTCATGCTTACGAAGAAGAGCAGGCAAAGATTTCCGGGATGGGGCCTTCAAGTGAAACTTGCGAATCGAGGTACTTGCAAGGCGCTTGCCCATCTGAAGCAGAAGAAGCCACCGATTTCAACAACTGCCCTTTCCGATACTACGTCACGGCCTGAGGGCTGTGTCGACGCCGTCGGCGCGCTTTCTTGCGGTGTCGCTTCTGGATGCATGGGTTCCGTATCCCGCCTCTTGCGAAGGTTTTGGAAGTGCTTTCCACCGCCGGGGACGAGGCAAGGCTCCACCACCGGCGGCAAGCCAGCGAGATTCGGAATGTAGCAGGCCGCGTGGAAGATCGGCGAGTTGCGCCTCTACCACCTCAATGCCAGGGGACGACTTCGGAAGCCGCTCGCCACAGATTTGATTTGGCTGAGTGGAAGCTGCAGGACCGACCGATCTCCAGAGAAAGCAGTGTATGATCCCTGGGAGTTTTCACTTGTTCAGACTGCTGTGCATACTAGTCCAGTTCTTGTTACGGTATACTAAGAGCACCTTTGTGCCACTTGTGCCGAAAAGCGCCTTCCAGCAGCTCACCTTAGGTTCCCAAGCTCAGATGTGCGCGCAGAGCTCGTCCAGGAGCATTTGCGCATCTGCTTCTGTGCAGGCTTTGCGGAATATCTCGTCCTTGCGACAGACTTTTGAACTCTCCCCAGCAACTCTCGGTGATGCCGCTCAAGCCTGCCATTCTGCAACTAGCCCTTGGGATCCATGTGGCGACTTCATGTTTCAGAGATGCAGAGTGCTCAGACGAAACGGATTGTGAGAGGTTTGGCTCAGGGATACGCGTGTAACGTGCCAACTGTCGCTTGTTCGGCACTTTGTGGGCGCATGAAACGATGAAAAGGAGAGCGTATTCGAGCAACGCGGATAGGGGCCCCTTGCCTGTCGCCCGTGGGGTGCGAGAGTCATGCGAAGTGTAAGTGCTATCCCATCGGTCTGAATTCAGTAGACGGCGGCGAGAGCTATTCACGAAAGGAGAGGTGGAAGGCAGCAAAGCAGCAAAGCTGCATGATGCTGAATGCAAGTACGACTCCAGTGCGACCCAAAACAAGCCCGAATGCCTTCTGCAGGACGATGCCGAGACACGAGGCTGCGAAGCGAGCAATGCCTCCAATGCCTTTGACCTGTCTGTCTTCAGCGGCCTTTGCTCGCCGACACCCGAACCAAGATCTTCAGAGCTTCCTTGTGGGTCTCTGGCAGAGTCCGGTGATGCAGATGTGATGCAGGAAATTAGTTCGCCCTGCACCTTGCAGCGTCTGCCTTTGTAGGGTTGGGAGAAGGTCTGCGAAATCGTTAAGCCTTTGGTCCTTTCCTCCTGCTATATGCAAAGTTCCTCCAGACATTACTGACTGACTTCCACTGACACTGCTGGTTGCTCGTTCTTGATTGGCACTGTCTCTGCAGCATGATACACAGCCTTTACAACCGGGCATTCGGATATGTCAGCTCGACATCGTCAACACAGCAGAGATGGCTGGTACATCATGAGGTTGGGCCAGCACCTGTACCGAGGAGCCCGATGATCAAGCTGAGATTGGATCTGGGCCGGGGTGTCTCCATCGCCAAGTACACGGTAGCCCGGCAGAAGGGAAAAGAGATTCCTAGACCCAACGAGCGTGTTCCCTGAGCCGGCCCTCCCGAGAGATTTCTGTCTGATGCAGCTTTCATGAGGTCATCAGCGCCAATGTCTCTCGGCCAAGTCATAGATGGTCACATCAAAGCCACTCCCATGTCACTGACTCTCGTTTGGTGCGACCGTGGTGTCCTTTTCCGTTTCGTGACGATTTCCCGCCAGGCCTCGAGTTCCTTCGATCCCAAGTCCTGGAGGCCGGAGAGTTCTCGGCTGCCCACCAACGCTGAGAGCTCCGGTAGAGTCCTCCGAGGCTATGGGGTTCAGTTGATGGGGCAACAGCGAGCGACATGCGCGCAGCCCAGGATGGAAGCGCCTTGACGAGTGCAAACATGGCCGTGTGTACTCAGGACATCGCTTTCCACGGCAGTGAAGCTCAGCGACGTGTCCCAGGCAGCACTGTTCGGAGCGCAGCATCGAACGTGCTATGTAATCGTCTAATGAAGACATTTTGGCAGGTGTAAAGTCATGATTGGTGAGAATGCTCAGAAGCGACATCCCTGGCCTGCGACAGCTAGGCGTACTTCCCATCTGCTCGCTGGATGTGTGATCCTCCGTGGGGTGTTCCACGAAAGCGAGGCACCCTGAAGATAGATTCTGACACTTTGCAAGTGACCGTGGCTCAATGCTGCATACAGCAGAGCTCGTCAAGCTCCAAACTGTACCATCGGTGAAGGCTACCACTGCATGGCCACAACAACGACGACGACAACGGAGGCCCGGTGAAGGTTTGGCCATATTCTTCGAAGCAAGGTCTGCAGCTCATGGACAAAGAGTTTTTTTCGTTCTTCTCTCTTGATATGTCCCCAAACTTAACACAGCTTACATGGCTGCTTCAGAATGGCCATGAATGGCCCAACAGGGTTCATTGTCACTGAATTGCCGTTTGCTGGAGGTGGAGGAGGAGATCATTGCGACCACGACGACCACCACTGCTATGATCAAGAAAGATCGGTGCTTTTATAGAGCCTCGACAGATGACGCAGAGCTAGTTCAGTCTTGTGTCTGCTGGGGATCGTTTCCTCCATCCCGGCTTTAAGTACACTGCCAGGCAGCATGTTTGGTTTCCGAGGATACTATGCGCTGCAAGTGCTGCAGGCCAATGACGCGAAGGCAATGCATGTCCTGCAAATTGCAAAGTCAAGCAAAGGCTCCCTCCTGTTGCAGTGGACGAGTTTTGGCGATCCTCAGGCGACAAGCTGGCAATTGGCAGAGTTGGAGCTCAGGCAGAATGGCAAGGTCGGGAATCCGCAACGCCGCCAGCAGTCGTGTAGCCATGCTCTGGCCATGCTGCAATTTGTCAGGCCTTGCTTTTGCCAAAGTCGCGAGGGTCAGCTTGGTGACGGACTCAGATGTCATGTGAGTGTCAACACTGCCGAACACGGACCTTGTAAGACTTTTCAGTTCGACTCAGGAGCAGTACTTTCACGATTCAGAAGAAAATCATAGCACAGCTTCAAGTCCTGGCAATCTGAGCAGCTCATGTGCCCAATCTCCTTCACGAGGTTCGTCCACGGCCGTGCCAGAAGGCCAACTCGTTCCTGCAAAACGACAGTTTGAAGTGTCCATCCCGGACTCTTGAGAGCTGCTCTCTTTCGATGCTCTCTCCAAGTCTGATGGGTTATTCCGGGAGGCCCGGGACAGTTCTTGATGCAGGGCGCTCAGTGTCGGCGTGTCGACGGGCCCAGCCATGCAGGGGATCTCCCTTCACCATCGGTCTTTGCGAAAGCTGCGTATTTAGTCCCCGGGCCCCCAAGGTCCAAGACTTGCATGCCCAAGGACCATTCCAGGAGCACCGAGGCTCCTACGATACCCAAATACGCACCGCGCTGTGGCGGCAACACCCCCACAATCACAGCCCGGTGGGACTGTGGCGGGAGCAGGGTGCTTGGAGGGGGAAACGCGAGTGGAAGTCGCAAGGTTTCCTAGTGCCGGACTTTTGTGGGAGTTCGACGCGCGTGGCACTGTCGAGGAAGCATGATGTGGAATTGATCCTTGATTGTATGCATCGCACAACAAGTGACATGCAACCTTGAACACAAATCTCGGGCCCTGCCTGGAGTTGCGCTTCACGGGCCGCCCTAACTTGTGGAATCACAAGGTGCTGCCCGGAGTGACGAATCGCAGGGCGCATCAGGGCGCCACAAGCTAAAAATCCGTGACTTGACGCTCGAGGACTACCTAGGTATATCTGGGTATTTCTGCGCGTTCGAACAATGTGGGCGAGCGGATAAAGGAATCCTGACGCACTAGAGGAAAATCAAGAACAGGTTTGACTCACGTTCTAGATTCGACATGTGCGTGTGCGTGTGTGTGTGTGTGTCTAGTGCTCCGAATCTGATTAAACGAGCTTGTGATTCATTCTTTCTGATGTCCTTTATGTACGGTTCGTTGTCGATCTTGATGATTCGTCGGATGCTGTGGGTTTGTGGGAATGACTACGAAGTGTGTGGCGAAGCTGGTGATGGAGACGAAGGGGTCGTGTCTTGAGCCTTCGTCTTGTTAATCTACCGGAGTCTATTCTCTGAGGACGGCACGGAGGCTTTCAACGTCTTGGATGGAAATCTGGCAACCGTGGTTCCGTTCTCAGTTGGCTTAGCTTGATGGAGCTTGACGTCGCACAACACATGGCTGTCCCTCCGACCGTTGCGCAGGCACAGCCGGATGGGGCCTTCTCTGCGAACTACACCTCCGTGCAACTGGCTTTCGGCCAGCGTGTTCGCGTGGTGCGGAGTAGCCTCTCGGATGCTTTCGCTGGGATTCTGCGCCCATTCTGTGTTAACCATGCTGGCTTTAGGGTGAGTCCCGAGTCCTCCTCACCTTTATGACTGATGACTGTCAAATGACTCATTGCGCGCAGCAACATTTCAGAGACGGCACTGCCTTGGCTGCTCTCTGAAGAACTAGTTGCATGTTTCTGCTCTGGCGATCGGGACTCGAGCATCTGTTCCATTTCACGCCACCTTGAGCTCTTGCCGCGGCGAACCCAAAGGGGCAACAATAAGCCTGCAAGCCGAGAGAGCTACAGCTACACGAAGTCGGTGGTCGCAGGCCTGATCCAAGAAATCGAAGCCTGCAGGTTCCACCTTCGATTATGCAGAAGCACATTTCTGCATGGACGCAGATGAGGATACTCGTTGCAGCACTGCCTGGAACGGAGGCGGGCTTTGGGAACAGACAGCTCTGACTTTCGGAGTGGTGCCGGCAATGCAGAGGCAAGGTTCTGGGTTCATTTAGGCACGCGAAGCATCTTTGATTTGCAGGCATTGTAGTCGTTTGGACAGAAACCTCGTCAACATTGCTGAGGTTCAGGCGAGCTGAACCCGTGGTGGCAAGTGGACCTCGGAATCCGCGAGGCTGTGTTCTGGTTGTTATACGTGTAAGAGGTTCTCCTGTCTGGTCTCGCCCATTTCTCTGTACGCGAGAGTGACGTGCGTCGGTTCGACATTCTCACGGCAGCCCCGCTACGGCACGACCGGTGAACGACTTGCTGTGGCTGGTGGTTGTGCTTGCACGAGCGTCACCCATGCCTCAACTCAGTTTTAGCAGTTTGGTTATGCAGGCTTCGGATGTTAAAGTTGCGAACACCCAGATTCGAAACCGTGTGGTGACTGTTGCTCGAGAGGCTGTGGAGATTGTCGCGTTGCTGAGCCACCCTGACGGCCCCTTGAACAGCGAACTCTTTTGCGATCAAGGGGGCAGAATTCTATCAGATTGTCATGACTCGCAGCGTTCTTCTGCGAACGATTATCTTTTCAGGGCTCCACTGTCTTCCAAGATGCAGACAGGCAGTTTCTTGGCCGGTCGGATGACAGGCCATCTAGATGCACGTAGCGTACAAGATAGTGCGAGTAAATCTTCTGTGACGGTAACATACGGTAACGTGAACGTAAGCAATTCTCATGCTGAGCCCTCAGGCTGTGAAGCACGCTATGGCGTAGACGTTGGAGACAAGTGACTCGGCAATTATCAGTCACAACTGGCGCTCCGAGACGTATCGCCGAGCCTCGTCAGGTGCACGCCCACTGGCGCCGTCGTCAGCGTCAGCGACGTCTCCTGCACAGGCAGGGTCCCAGATTTGATCAGGTTGCCATAGTGCTTCGATGATTTGCTGGGACCTCGGGTGATCTCGGATATTTGTTGCAGCCAGAGTCGGGTGATTTCAAGTGCAAATAAATATGGCCCCGAAACATGTCCACCTTTCCCAGAGCCACACATTGCTGGTGGCAGCACTTGAGACCCTACAATGACAATACAATACCTCGACTTTTGCCCGGAGGCCACACTTGTCCCGGTGAGCCCTGCGGCAAGTTGGAGGTCACTGGCAAAGACAACTGGTACTATGCGACTTGGATTGTTTTATTCTGAAGGGCTGCGGCCCGGAGGAGACAAGGCATATTGGCATCGACCAGGGTGTGTTGAACAGCCCCGTCATGTTTCTGCGACGCCGTCGTGGGCGGGGCTGAAGTTACCAGGCTCCCTGGCGTCGTGTACCCAAAATTCCTGAGGGAACGGACCTGAGCATGGCCATGAGCTGTTGCATTCGCCGCCCTTGACATGCCAAGGTCTCCTGCGAAGGCAAAGTGGGCCGCTACGTGCAAGTTCAGCTGAAGGGCCAGCGAGTCCTCAACTTCCGTGAGTTCCGACTCCTGGACAAGGCTGGCAGGTCCAAAAACAACAGCTTCACGAGCCGTGCCGTTGCAGCCGACCTCTCGGCAGGACATGGTGACTGATGTGGATCTTCCGGAACCTTCACAGAAGGCGGCCATGGACTATTTCGCTTCATGGTATGAATAGCGGCACATGCCCGCTTTTTAAACATCCTCCTGAGCTCGATTTAGTAACTTAGTAGCTTCGTGTGTGAAGCATTCCTTGCTGGGTCAGCGTCAAGCATCAATGAAGAGCGGCAGCTGAACGGAAGCGCCGAATGTTTCGTTGCGATCGCAAGTTCACCAACGCCCACCAGCTACACTCTGCCACACCCTCGAGACCCCGGCCTCTTCGTCTTCTGATTAGAATCTAGCACTTGCCCCGGCTTCGTGATCGGAGCACCTCTAAACACACTGTGGAAATGCGAAACGAAACCTTCCCGTTGCGACCAGAGCCCTTAAGTGTGTGGGAACGCATCGTCGCTAAGGTTCGAGCAGACCGTAATGGCTACTATGACACTCGGTGTCATGAGCCACCTGGTCTGCACTACAGTAGGCCCAGGGTGTGCGGCGGCAGCGCAAACTGTTGGCCTTCTGAACGAACTTCTTTGCGCTGTCTGGTGTAGGAAGGGCCCGAAAAATTCACCAAAATCCAAAAGCCTCCGTCCTGCTGCTGTGCTCAAGGAACCTTGCCAGTACCATCCGCGGCTCCAGCGCAGCGCTTAGAGACATGTCGAGTCAAAGACTCTCCGCGCAAAATTGCCACGGCCCGGGATGCAGATTGAAACCCTGAGTTGAATCTGTATCGAGACGGATAAGTCCATGATCATCCCGGGCAGCTAGCACGAAGATCGCGGATGTCGCGCCCAGTGGCAGGTTGCCTCTGGGCAGCGACTGCCAAACCCAGGCCCGAAGAAGTTGGAGGAGTGCGCACAAGCATGCCGCTCACTCAGCGCACGTCATGAGCGCAGAGTGCAGAAGGTGCTTGAGCTTTCGCCCTCACGGCTCAGAAGTTTGATGGAGCCTCGTTGTCGGAGTTTGGTAGCCTGGGGCACTTGCGAATGCCACTTTCTGTCGACTTTACGGTACAAGTAGCTTGAGGCCTCAATCACGGAGACTGTGGAGGTTTCTCTGACTACAGTGGTATGGCCTGTGCCGGGCACCGAGAGGATCAGGTGTTGGCTTGAGGGCATCCTTGGATCCCCGGTGCATGACCTGAAAGTTTCAACAGGCGAGGGTCGTTGCCGGGCCAAATGCAGAGCTATTGAAGCGAAGCAAAGGAGTTCTTTTGCTTCCTCAAGTCGAGTTGAAGAAACTGCTGCTGTGCTTCTGTCACCATTATCTCCAGGGTGCTAGACCAGACGAGCTGAAGCAGCTGAGATATGTCGTGAAGTGGAAGCAGCGCCAACGCCGTCACGAGCATCCGTCCGGACAAATTGGAATTTTGATGAAACGAGTTATATGCAACCAGAAGAACAGTACGAGACAATTACACTAGAAATACACGACCGAGTGCAAGACGATATACAACAAATATAGAGGAACAGCATGATTAGCTGCGAGAACCTGCGAGAGAAATGCGGGAGTACAACACAACAGTAGCCTTTTTCCCGGGGATGGGACGTTAGGTCTCCCGTGGCGTGTGTTGTCAAGGTTGTCTTGAAACAGGATGATACCATCGTATTCGTTTATCTCACTTTTCCAGATTCCACCGCCAGATTTATCGTATGTTTGTTGTGAACCCTCTCAGGGCAGGAATTGCATCTTTGACAGAAATACGAAGACCAAAATCACGGGAATGATACGGAACACAGCGGTTTCCATGCTTTCTGAAGAAAGCTATGAATATGCAAACATCGCCTGACGGTTCTGCAAAGCAGGTCATCATGACGAAGTCGAAGGCCTCGCTGGAACAGCGATGTGCGTGGACGGAGCCTAGCCACGATGTGGACTGAAAACGGTGTTGGAGCGGTCTGTTGGTGCCGATGGAATTGCACTTGTCCTGATTCTGGGCCTTACATTCTGCAACGGCTCCTGTAAGACCAGCCAAGCAAGGCATTCATCTAAGCCATAGCGGAAAGTTGCCTGTGCTTACATCCCGTCCAGCTCCACACCAAGCAAGGTCACTGAGGCCCACAAGGCGGACTACACGCCCCATAGGAGTGGGATGAAAACCGAACTCAAGAACCGCAGACCTTTAAGTTCACAGTGCCTGTGCCGTGCCAGTACAGAAGATTGCACCAAGTACATTGTAGAACTCTGCTTAGCCTGAGGATGATGACAAAGCATCATACTACGAGCGCCAAGAGGAGGCACCACATGACGAGTGCGAGATGCGGTGTATTTGCTGCCTGCTTAATTCCGTGGACTGCAGAGCGGTTGGAGGACGTGACTTTTCATCATCAGATCACGGTCCTGTGTTACATGTTCACATATTCACATTGGGCTTTGTGCGACTCATTCGTGCCTGTACACGGAGATGCAACTGCATATAGCATTGTTTCATTTTGCATTGTGCACAGGGTACCTGTGAGTCTCGTGAATGTCGGTGCAGTTTGGAACATCATAGAGTAAATGTGTCGTGCTTCTGCACCCATGTTAGCAGCAATGGATCTGGCGCCAGTCCCAAAAGCTAACCCCCGCGGCGCTTCTGAAATTTTTGTCGGCAGGCCGGTTCATTTTGCACGACATTGTGGATTTAGGCTTCCATGCGAGCTTGCAATGAGAGCCCCTTCCTGAGCAGCAGTGGAAGCTTGGGAAGGTTGCCGTCACCACCACCACGACGACCACGACCGGCGCAGCTCGTCGAAGACAGTTGTGAAGAAGTTTCCTCGCTCTATGGTGATACCAGGGTCAGTGTTGCGTGTTCGAGGCTCTCGTGAGTTATCATCGTATAGAGCCAGCCCATCCCATCGGCACGCGACACTGGAAGCCGAGGTGGACACTTCCATCGCAGGGGCCCAAGCGGAGCGAAGCCCCTGCAGTTTCGTAGTTACGTTTTTTGACGCACAAACGATCTCCAAAGGTGGAGGCCGGCTGGGAGGGCAGCAGTGACAGTGGGCGGTTGGCTGCGAAGCTAATCGTGGCCGCACGGCTCGGACAGATGCTTTGGGTTGTCTAGGCCTCTCCATGGGTCCGAAATCCTCGCTTGTAGATTCAGGGCTCGCAGCATGGCATTCAAGAGAGGTGGCGCTACAATCTCTTGCTGAAGTATGTTGCTTCGTGACAGAACTTCTCAGGATACGTGGATTAAAGTAATTACACTTTTTGTGTCTTGCTTCGGAACTGTGCAATGCATGCAAGGACCTGGGCGAGCAGAACTTCTTGACCGAGTGCCCCCACCAAGTGAGAGAAAGAGGCAGCAGGCGAAGCACGGGCACGCATGGGGGCATGCTTGCAGCATGTCCCTCAGTCCCTCAGCCGTGCTGAAGGAAATAGGGCATAGATGGACAGCCAGTCTGTAGATAGCGTAAAAAAGAGAAAGTTGAACACACGTTACATGCAAAACGTAAGCGAATTAATTACTGACACACGTGACTAGATTCAGTACACGAACACAAAATAAAAATAACAGATCTATTCATGCATACTCTGGGTGTGTGTGCATATATGTCTATACATACAGACATATAATGTGTACATAATAAGAATAATCATAATCATAATAACAATCACAATCATAGTAGTACTAATAATCATAATAATAATAAACGGATGTATGTATGTATGTATGTATGTATGTATGTGTGTATGTATAGATGTAATATATACTGCTGCAGAACAGGTTGCACGAATACGAAGCTGTTTCGATCCCGAAGTCTTGAAGTGCAGGCGGCTGAGAGCTGCGTTGCAGCTTTCGGGGTTCAGCCACAGGCCCGACACAGGAACTCCACACCCCTACGACACGCTTAAATGCCACCTTCGGTGACAGTTGCGACGGCCCTGGACCCATCTTCCCTTCCTTGACCAACCCCTAGATTGGCCAGTTTCAGTCAGGGCTTGCAGGCCTGTCCATGCAACCGTTCAGGTACGCGATCGTCTCAGGCTCCGGCCCTGACGGCACCCACCCAAAGAAGTGGTCGCTTGGCGCTGTCTTTTTCGGTGCTGAAAGACAGTTCGCAGCTCATCCCGCACCAAGGATCCTCAAGGGATCCAATGATGCCACCGCACCCATGGATGAGTGGGACGAGTTGAGTCGCACGGCCATGACAGACGAGTTGCAATGGGGCTTCGAGTGATCAAAAGTCGAAGGCAAGGCACAACAATGCAGCTTTCTTTAGGACCAGAGTAGATGCTTGGATAGCTGGATAGATGGATAGAAGGATAGATACCGTGCACTCGCACACTTTCTCACTGTGTAGCACGGCGTTTGTTCAAGTCAGTTCAAGTCCGGATGGGTTCTGCAACGAGGCAAGCACGATTCCGACGAGCCTTCGCCTGGAACTCGGCCTGTAGGGAAGCCATGAGCCAGAGCAGGTGTCTCTTGCCTGCGGGCCTAGAAGGCCTGGAACCTGTGAAGTCGGTTCTGACTTGAGCCCTGGCGGAGGTTCCCACCCGGTGAGCCAGGACGGCGGAAGCCGCTGCTGCTCTCAGTTGCGTGCCCGGCCGACGGCGGATGAGATGCACACAGATAGATGTGCAGCCACAGAAGAACTCCCATTGAGTGGGTGGCGATACATCATGTCCCAAGCCTTCTGCAGACTCATTGGATGTTCAAGCCTTGCTGCAGCAAGTTGTACATACAGATGGAAGAGGATAGTGTTCTGCAAAGACGGAGATCGCGAGGAGGGAAGTTAAAAGGTCAGCTTGCATGACATGTTGCAGACGCAGGAGAAGGGACTCATGTAAAGAGCAGCATCGTGATAATCAGTGAAATCCTTGCCAGAACCATTGTTCGTTGCCCGTTGTGCTGTGAAGGGATCTTGAGCGCGAGCTCCCCCCAGCTCCATCCGCCCGTGCAGCATCAGCATCCTTGCTTGCATTGGTTATCAGGTTTCGTGGGACCACTGTGAAGGTGTCATGGCCCATTTTTCTAGAGATGACTTGCAGCAGGCCCGTGTCAAGAAGTCTGAGCTCAGCACAAGCATGCTACGATCAACAGGGGTTGGCATCCCCGACCGCTATACAAGAGCTTCTGTATAGTAAAAGATGGGCCTGTGAAAGCCGGTGGTCCGCCTTGCACCTTTTCGTTTCGTATTCTGTCGGACTTCTCAGGCCATGCCTTCCAAGCGCCGCAACAACGGCCGCTCCAAGCACGGCCGCGGTCACACGGCCATCGTCCGTTGCTCGAATTGTGCTCGCTGCGTGCCGAAGGAGCCGTAGGGGGTTCAGACTGGGTGCTGGCATGGTAGGGGTGCATTCCCGACGTAGTGACGTACCGCCGAATCGGGAAGTCGTCGCAGTTCCGTGAAACGCATGTGGGACATCACGACTTGGATGGAACATGTCAAGACTCACTCCCTAAGCAAAGCACTCATGTGAACGACGTTGAACCGGAGTGGATCGCTGTGAAGGACAAGGCGATCAAGCGGTTTCAGGTCCGCAACATGGTGGCTTGGCATACATGAAGTTATGCTGCCGTTGTGTGTTTTGTGGTTACTACTGACCCACGGCTGTGTAGGCTTACCTGACATGCCGTCGACTGAGAGAGCCTTTCAAGGAAGACTCTTCTGCTGGACACCTAGATTCACGTAACAGCCCTCACAGGAATTCACAAAGTGTGTGGTTCGAGCTACCCTCTCGTGCTATGGGCCTCGGTGCAGTCGGGATCATTACAACGCAGGTCAGAACTCGTGTAGTGCGACCATAAACCGCGGCCGGGGGGGGGGGGGGGGGGGNNCAGGTGTGCGGGAAGGCCGGATCCGGACCCTCCCAAACCCGTTAGGTCCTCCAAAAATCTGTGAAGGATGCGACGGACTGGTCACACCTGTCGATCGTTTACGACTAAGGTGGATGCCTCCTCCCAGAGAGATTTGCGCGAAGCCAGTGTGTACTCCAGCTTCATGCTCCCCAAGCTCTACATGAAGATGCTCTACTGTCCTGGGCTGAGCCATCGAGTGACAGTTGATGGGTCGCAGTACACTGAAAGTATGCCCATTGCATACGCGCACGCAGATACCCCGAGACATTCTACAACCTTTCCAGCTCTTAACCATTTTCAGAGGAGCCCTGCTGGTTATAGCTAGCATGCGTCGAAGCTCCAGATAAGAAGAAGACAAAAACACGACTCAGGCGTGTCCTGTGCGATCCATGGCCGTGTGGTCCGCGTCCGCAACAAGGTGCTGCGTGCCAGTCCAGAAGGCCCGGAGCGAAGCGTGAACGTAGTGCTTCTTCACTAGATTCAGAAGCGAGAGGTGAGGTCTAGGCTTCGAGCCTGGTCGGGAAAGCCCATGTGTTAGCGCACTCTGAGTCGCACTGATGTATAGTAGCCTGAGGACACTGGCATCTTGACCGCTCTTAATTTGCCACAATAACCTTTTGATGTAATTAACATTGGGTTGAAGATGTGTGTGAGTGTGCTGCCGTGGAGTGCAATCCAAGTGTACACGCTGAATCTATGTTCGCAGCCCTAGGCAAACGACTGGTTTGGCTATCGTCTACCATGCCAGTCAACCGCTGACCATGCCGCAAAACACTTCTATACAAACGATTCTGGTTCAAGAGGACGCTGCACGGCCCACACTCCGGCGGGTTGGGGGTTTCTGTCTGCTGAGGTGTTTGGTCCAGTCCCCACGGACTGATGACAGCGCAGAGACTGCTGGCTACAACAACACTGGCGAGCAAACATGCCGAAAAGTAGTTATTCATTCAGACAGCCAATGGGCCATCAACGCCCTAAAGTTCCTCAAGGGTCAGTGCATACGCAGAAGACACAAGCAAATTATCAACTACACAAAGGCAGTTTTGAGATAGCTCTCCAAATTCCACCTCCAATGAAGCGCACGCAGGGCACAAAGGCAGTGAGCGCGCCGACTGCCAGAAAGGGAAGCGACGCGATATACCGAGACCAAACCGCTTCCACAAGCGCAGCTGCCCGAGGGGTTTTCCCAACGCAGCAGTTCCCGCGGGCAGACCACTTCGCAGTTTGGCGCGTTGTCCAGAATCAAAACAAGCGTTTCAGGGCCGAAAGTCTCACCTGATGGTAGGCCACAAACCGGTTGCTCTGAGGCCACGTGACGTGCAGAGACCATTGCAAATGCTTGAACGCATCGCAGCACTTGAGCTTCTGCAGACCTATAACGGTCTTCGCACCCAACCTGAATTACCGTCATCTTGGCTGGAGGCCAGAGTCGTCGTAGCCATCTTTAAGGGAAAAGGTCAGGACACGGACCCCACGAACCACAGACCTATTTCGCTTTTTAAAGTTGCCTATTTCGCTTTTTAAAGTTGCCTACAAGTTTTTGGCTTCCATGGTTCAGGTTCGCCTTTCGCGGTTAATCGAACCCCTTCTTCTTAGGCCGACCCAGTACGAGTTCAGACCAAACCGAGGCGCGAAGCACCCCTTTTTTGTTCTTCGTCGCGCGATGGCGTTGTCTAACACTAACGCAACACAAAAAGAGCCCCTCGATTCGTTGTTTCTCCATTGGAAGCATTGGTTTCATTCTATCGATCACACCGCCCGTTTGCTAGCGTTGCGAAGATGCAGGGCACCGCGAGCGGAGCATACCGGAGGTTTTGGATCAGGTATCAGACAGGGATGCCCTGTGCACCCATGCCTGTTCGTCATTCTTCTTTCGGTAATCTTTGATGACGTCGACACCTCCCATCGTGAAAACGGTGCTCCAACCGATGTTTGGTCGACCCAGCACCCCTGCTTTGATCTCGACTATGCGGATGACACCCTCCTGCGTTCATTGACCGTGCCGCAACTACAAACCGTTCTGCACACACACTTGAAACCGAAGCCAGTCTAGACGGGTGTTGCTGAACCAGAGTTGCTCATCTACTCCCGAATCACAAACCATACCGTATGGCTCCCTGCAGGATACCCAAGAAGGCCCTCCGACGACCATCTACTCAGATTGGACAGATCGCTCATTCCCAAAGTTGAGTCGTCCCCAAGCAGCGAACCTCTTTACTGTGTGGTTTTCCAAGCCCCTGACAAGGACCGAATCTTACTTCAGGGTCGCAATGGAGGACGCCAAATCCCTGCTGCTCTGCGGTACTTTAAGTCCATTTCTGGCCAAACCGCCTCGGGTCATAGCATCATTGGTTCGCGCGTAACGACAAAGCTCAATGATATCTTTGACAGCATCCCCAGCCACGAAATTCATATCATTCAAGTCAGTTCATTGCCAGATTCATGGAAGAGCTTCCTCATGAGATTGGAAAAGTGCCAACGAACAAAAAGAAAGCCGTACATTTCTGACGACACATGGCAGCTCCTCTTTGACTCTTTGATAAGCAAAACGAGTTCAAACATCAAACGAACCAAAATCACAAAACATTGCGTAACAACTGGCGCCAGGACAACCGTAAACGCTTGTAAACAAGGATACATGGGAAGAAACTGGTGCCCAAACATGGCAACTTTATAGATAGTGCAGGCAACTCGATCCCAGAATCGTGCTTCCCAGCCAAGGCGGCAGAATACCTAGCAGAAGTTCAGTGGAAAGCTCCGGACGGAAACTACTACTCTTTCCGCAAACAAACACTAACCCTAACAGGCGAGAACATCAAGTATACGGCTACCAGAGCCAGAGAGTCCGCAGGAATCGGATCCATCAGAGAGTCAGGAAGAGCCTTCGACCGTTTGAGCTGTTGGAAGCTGTTGGAAAGATCGAAACTTGGCACGCTGCCAAAGTAGCAGCTTTGGGCAGAAACGCACGCAGAGATCCCCGGAACGAAAATCTTCGCCAGAAGGTCGGTTCTTGTCTACGTAAGAGCATTGTTATTCTTTGGTATCGACAGTGCATCCGCTTATGAGTTTCGTTCGTCTACGTGTACCGACATGTTTGGTCTTTCGTGTATCAGTTAAAGCTGTCATGTCAACTTTGGCAACAAATGGAGACACGAAGCAAGAAGCGGACTTGCTGCAGGCCGCGTCTACAAGCCGCCGCAGAAGGACTCCGTGTGGTTCGGCTTTGCTCGTTCGGTGACACGGGCTTGCCTAGTCGTCGCAAAACACAGATAAGCTTTCCCCCGATTCGTAGAGACATCCGCGGAAACATCGTTCGTTCATATGCTGTCGCGCAGGGCGGTGGCAAAGGCAACTGAGCAAGCTTG
The DNA here is from genome assembly GCA_905231915.1 of Symbiodinium necroappetens. Taxonomy (NCBI): domain Eukaryota; class Dinophyceae; order Suessiales; family Symbiodiniaceae; genus Symbiodinium; species Symbiodinium necroappetens. Next base: position 23,244 of record CAJNJA010019986.1, read on the forward strand.
AAGCCGGACACTAGCACCAAGGGAAAGAACTCGCTGGGGAAAAAAGCAGGCATGCAGTGTTCCAGTGTTATTTTCCCATTTGTGAAGCTTGTCCGTCCGACGATGTCGACAGAGTAGTTGGAGCCGGGACCTTGACACCTTCTGATTTGTCGGGAGTGTATAGCACGAGAGGAAAGTCCACAATGCTAAGCATGGCAGCAACAGGCTCGGGGAGGACATCTGCGTTACCGCGTTGCCTAGGATTGGCCCGAGGCGAGCGAAGCTCGAAGTCATGAGCAAGAGACAGCATGTCTACATGCCATCACAGATTGTGATGCCTGCGCACAACAAACAGGCAAGCAACATTTGTTGACAGCAAGAGTTCGTGCACAGCACTTGCACACACTTGCCGAGTGCCATTTGCGCCGTGGACTACGAAACGACAGGAAGACATGGACATACAATTCAACATCCACCAGGACCTTTGGCAAGATGCCTGGATTGCAGCAACTTCGGCCGTAAGGACACGCAAGCGGCAGACTGATCTAAATGTGCAGCACCGTGTGGAACGCCTTCTCGAAGACCACGGCCCAAAGACGAGCAAGCCGCTGACACTGTGCCTTGCTGCATGAAGACTAGCTTAGTGCAGCAATGCAGTGCACTATATGTCGTGTGATGCAGCAAGCCTTTCTGCCACTGAATTGGTGTGCAATGTGTGCAATGTCAAGGCGCGTGTATGGCACCATGATCAAGGGCTTCTGCGTGATCAACAATGACCGAGCAAGGTCACTACATGCAGATTGCGAGCGAGTTGTTCTTCTCTTTGCCGAACAGCCGTATGCGGAAGGCCTGCAGCTGCCCAAGCAGCCAGCTGCAAAGAGGCAGCGCGTGGATGCATTCACGCTGGACTTGGATTTGGCGAAGGTACAGGAGGCGGAGGCTTTTGACTGGACCCAGGCACCTCTGGGAGACAGCCTGTTGGTGTCTTTGGATGCAAATCAACTCCCTCCAGACATCAGAGCTATGGGGGCCATGGGAGCGATGGGAGCTACCGGAGCACCTGCACAGGAGCCACTGCAGGTGCCGTCTCTTCTCGAGGAAAGCGGGCTGCTGGATGAAGTCTTCCCCGCTCGCGTGGACGCCCCGCCGGCGGCAGAGGCAGCGCTGACCCTACCGGAAGCGCCAGGAGTCCTCGAGGCTTTCCGTGCAGCAGACGGCCCATCCGAGCTTTTGGGTGCGGGCGTGTCTGATTCGGAGATGCAGATCCAGGAAAGGAAACCGAAGCGGCGGCGGGTGCGATTCCAGCCCCTACCTGGACACGTTTTCGGCTTCGATGTGGAGACTCAAATGGCCGATGCGCGGGAAGAGGCTGGACATGTAGCAGGGTCTGCAGCACTATAGCCTGTTGCGGTGCAAGCATCTTCTTCCTGGATCATGTCACATCGTCTCCGTTCGTGTCAGGTCTAACTGCAGAATGCTCTTGTTTGTGCCCGGGGGTTCACTGAGAACATGTCAAGACGCACTTGAGGCTGGCCTAGCTGCTTCTCGTCCTTCTCTTGCTTCATTTGCGGCGGAGATTACTGGGAACTTCTTCCCAAATCGCATGGGGCAGCTGCAAGCACTCACGGACATCGGCTTCGGCATTTTTCCTTCACCATTTGCATTGCCGGCGCCGCATGAGGCTTTCTCGGATGCAGATCCTGGAGAGTATGCCGAGCTGCCGGAGATTCAGCCCCTCCTCGGCAACATCGGAGATCAAGTTCGACCCGACATGCTTGGAGGAGTGTTTGCTTCTGAGCCGCAGGAGCCAGCCTTCATGGCAGCAGCAGCACAAGCTGCAGATGCTGCAGCAGAGGCCCAAGCGGATCGAAGCTTGGCACCTGCAACAGAGGACGTTGCCGATGCGAGCGACGGAAGCCATGATGTTCAGACTGCGCAAGTCGGTTTGTTGATTCGCAGATACCTTGCAGAGCAGGGCGAGTCCTTTCTGGATGACATCATGCGACCATCAGACACGAGCCGAAACACAGCAGCACGAGCATTTTCATCACTTCTGGCACTTGCAACGGGTGGAGGCCTCTTCCTCCAGCAGGATGAGCCGTATGGTCCAATCCACATCTCTTTGTGCTAATGGCTTTCCGGGCAAGCACAGCACCGAATGTGGACACGGGGTCCAAGCATTGGTGGAGCTTGCTTGCTACTTGGATGTGTGGATTGGCAGAGCCTGAGGATTTTGGCAGCAGCTGGAGCTTCACCGCATTGAATTCTAAACGGGTGAATTCATCTGTCTTCCAGCAGCCCCCACCAAAGCCTCCTGCAAGCATCTCATGCTGCACAAGCGCTGCACCACCACTTGTAAAGCAGCCCGACAAACGACTGCAACAATTTCCTGCAAATATTGTCCCCCTGCCGCATCTCTCAATTCCATTGCGCACGCTCAACAAAAAGTCCGGCTGCGGCGAATGTCGTCGTTATCTCGAGAAAGTCTTGGAATATATGAGATAGTTAATGCCACGTATGTATCTATGTACGTACGTATGTATGTATGTATGTATGTATGTATGTATATATGTATGTATGTATGTATGTATGTATGTATATATACACAAACAAACAAACATACATATATACATATACATATACATACATACTTCATATACTTAATACGTCCTACCGAAAGTTCGGGGCAGTTTACCGGTTGCTGGAATTGGTTTCGCTTTTGCTGAGATGTTTTGGATAGATACTGTAACCAAGAAGTGACAAATTAAAATATTTCTACCTATCTATCTATCTATCTATCTGCATATAATTATATATATATATGTATATACATTTACATATACACATATATGTATATATATATATGTATACATATAAGAGTCTTGAGAATATTATAAACATGAGAACAGTTTGATTATTTAGAACTGACCAGTGATATATATATATATACATATATGAGTATAATTTCTTCAAGAGTTCTCTGTCGGTCATACGAATGTGTGTAACCCTGTATGTATGTATGTATGTATGTATGTATGTATGTATGTGTGCGTGTATGTATGTATGTATGTATATATGTATATATATGTATGAATATATGTATATATACATGTATGTATATATATATATGTATATAAGCTGCGCCCCCTCCCCCCCCAAAAATAAACACTACTCTTTTGATTTTCTATTGTTAAAACTAATGAAACTAAAGCTTCCAAACGACGAATTAAAATACAACCTAAACCCTTAACCAAGTCCCTTCCAAGACGGTCATCTGCTTGCATTGCAATCGGGACACTTTGGCTGATCCAAGCTACATGAATATATTAAATACTGGTTTGTTTCCAGGTTTAATTTCTCCAGTAGCAAATCATATAGTAGTCAAGATAATTATTTAGTCAGGTTTTTACGAAGTGTAGCCTCCATGTGAGTATACATACGGCAGACATGAGCGTTTTCCGTGTTATTATGTATCTCCCTATGCTGTCGGACTCTTTGAGCCCGCCGAGAAGACTGAAAGCTTGCTATTTGCATGGGAACCGCAGTAAGCTATTCTCGAGTAAAGAGTGCGCCATTACATCTGAGCTGTGTTGATGGGAGCAAGGCTGGAAGCTAGTCACGAGCAAAAAGTGCATCATTACATTAGAAATAAATTAATGACCGCAAGGCCAGCGGCTCTTAACGTTTGCCATAGATACTTGCCATTCGGTGAATGAAAATATTGATGTGTGGAAAAGTGCTTCGGCAACTTTAGTAAGTCATTTTTATTGTCTTTGTGCACTACATTTTAATACTTATTCGATTACTTCTTACCTGAAAGTATATGATACTATGCTATAAACAGAGTGAAAAATGTGCATTATATACATATATCGAAGCGGGATGTAATAACGAATAGCATGTTTTCCTTGCCACGGCACGAATCTGGCAGTCATAGGTTCAACAACAAGTGACTGAAATTCCACGTTGGTGTCAAGTACAACATGGTGTTCTGAAATATAACATGCCATAGCCAAAGCGCTGAAAAAGTTACTGTAGCTTTACATTATGAAAGAGGCGAAACGAGTGCCTCGAACTGTTGTTTCAGTAGAGGAGCTGCTGTCGTGTATGTTGCCATTCGTCAGTTTCCTGTGTTTTCAGTGCAAACGTTTCTTGTAGGTTAAATCTTGCAATTCGGAACATTGCCGCAAAAGAAATATGTATCAAAGCGGAGCGGTAACATCGATCTTCTAGACCTTGCTTGACTTCACTTGTGCTTCTACGACATGTTGCCGCCATATGTTGTAAGTTTGATTTTTAGAGGAGATCAGGAAACCTTGAACTTTCATTCCCTTTAAAGTCGCTTCGGTTCTGATTCCGCTGGGACGTGAAGATGCGACAGATGTCAATTACGTTACTGATGTTGCTGTCTTCAGGTTTTCATGTTCATGCTCTAATTGAAATGCAGGAGTTCGAGGATCCATGGGTGCGAATGAGAGGTTGAGGATTTGCGTGTTTTGTGATGGGAGTGGTGACCCGAATAAGCCAATAAATCCGAATAAGCTCTTGTTGGGACCAGGATCAAAGATCCACGATTCCCAAGAAGTCTCCCCAAGAAATCTTGGATCCAGGGGTTTTTGCCCGAATAGCGAAGAAGCCCGAATAAGCCCTTATTCGTTCCAAGATCCAAGATCCACGATTCTCAAGAAATCTCCTCAAGAAATCTTGGATCTTGGATCTTGGATCCTGGCCCGAATAAGGGCTTATTCGGGCCAGTCTTTGGATCAAAGATTTTGTTCAAAAAAAGTTCCTGAGAATCTTGGATCTCGGATCCTGGCCCGAATAAGGTCTTATTCAGGCTTATTCGCTTATTCGGGTCAGTTCCTGGTTCCAGGGCTTGCTGAGAAGAATTGGTGGATGCAGATAAGGAACCTTGCAAAATGTAGTTTTTTTTGTGTGTGTTTTTTTTTTTTGGGGGGGCTTACCATATATGTATGTATATATACAAACATATATGCACACATATATACATGCATACATACGTACATATATACATGTCAAGAAAATAATCAAAATTATAGCTTGATATCTACTTTACTTACAATTTCTCGAATATGTCTCTCCAACTAGGAAAAGACTTGAATCGCTCGCCGACCACCCAATTATCTTGTATTTCTATTTATATTTGTCTTTGAAAAATTTGCTGGATATATCAAAAATTCGACTTTAAATAAGGCAATATTATTCTACAGAAATTTAAAAGAAATATCTAATACAAAAATATGATTTCATGATTGTTTTCAATTTTCTAAATCTTAGATTTCTCTTATATTTTCGAAAAAATGAAACATAATATATTATCTTCAGAATTCGACAATTCCCCATCATATGGAATCATTATTAAATAAAATATGATGCGATTGTGATAAAGATAGCTATTCATATATAATAGAGAAGAATCTAAAAATTATTTGATAAATATAGCTTATCGACTTAGATATATATTTTATCTTAATGAATGATCATAAGAAAAAGAATCATTAGATCCGATGGAGTTCCGTCTAAGCGTTCCAATCGCTTCAAAGCATGAGGGCGGCCAGGGAGTCTTCCGTGTTAGGCACCAAGTAGTGTGCGTTTTGCAGACAGTGTCGTACAGTTTAAACCTGGGTTCGGAGGGGCAGGGTTCAGGGTTGGGTCGGGTGAACCCTCGGCCCAAACCCGGGTTTGAACACTTTCAGATTTCGAATTTCTTTGAACCCGGAGTCCCGGTATGAAGGCCAGTCAGCTCATCACGGATTTCGCCCTCGCCGCTGCATAGCCTTTGACATGCATAATAAGAAGATCGAAGCAGGCCGCTTCTTGCCTCGCCTCCTGGACCCGCTGGCACACCAGACAGAGCGGATAAGGGCTGGAGGTCTCGCCCCGAGGCTTCACATAGACATAGTTTGCAGTCCTAGGCCTGCCGCAGCGGAAACGCTTAAAAGCAGAGGCCAGGGCATGGAGTGTGTTGGATGACAAGCGGCGCGGCGACCATACGCCGCTCAGCAGCGGGCACTGCCGCCACCGCCATATTGTCGGTCTCGTTATGCCCCATGTCATCTGAGGCGCTATTATCACAGGCCATGGAGTTTGCGCTCTAACTCGTCAGAGGCTGCCTCCTCCTGCACCAACTGCTGGGAAATCAAGTCGGCAGCCGAAACATTAGGCCTAAACGATCCATCATGAATCTTGTTCATCATGGCCGCCGCCTTAGCCATGGGGCCCACGAAGTTGGCTCGCCCGCAGGTCAGTCCGTGCCTCTTTGGTCTATTGTTTTGCGCCATTGTTTAACGATGCTTCCACACACTTGACCACTGAAACATTGGCTGCTCACGTTTGGAGTAGAGCACCAACATACCCACAGCACAGCATTGCAGTTGAGAGTTTTCGCATTGGAAGATTGAGACACATGGTGTTGAGTCAATGGTTAATATATTGTGGAACCATTGACTCCACTCCTGCTACTCATGCATTGATCTGCATTCATGCAGATGCTGACAAGAATTTGCGAGCTTGTCAGATCATGTTTTGGTCTTTCAGTGTGACCAAAGCTCATTGCGTACTAATTCTCGTCATTGCTATGAGCATGACATCTACTCATTTCAGTCTTGTGTGATTCGACTCTCATTGAGCAGGTTGCTCTTCTATTCTTGACTTCCCTTTAATGTGGGATTGTCGACTTGCATTGTTGCGAGCTCATGAATCCAAGAGGCATTTCAAGAACGATTGTTCGTTTGTGTACCGAGGTTCCTTGATCAATCACTCGTCATGCCTTGAGGATCATTGGCTGAGATTCGCTGATTTGTGAGCCGTGTTGCCCTTATCGCGACAAACCATTGTTGGATTCGTCAGCGTTATCGCTCACAATTGTGGACACGAACACATAATAGAGGATCCGTTGCTTCATGTGACGCTGCCAAGTGATTGCATCGATTCGACTCTTCGCATTGAACATCTTGGCACTTGTGAACAGAATCGTCGGTCCAGGTGGATCAGGGACGTTGATTCCCACGTTTGCTGCGGCTTATACTGTGGAGCTTTAGCTCGGATCACGGATTGTGTTATTGACGATCTGAGTGAGTGTGACAGAGTCAACTCTGTATTCGGTTTATTGCGTCCCTTGCCTATTGATTCCCTTCTCATACACGGTCGTGGTTGGCGCCACATGCGTACGTCCACGATGCGTACGTCGACGATTGGCGCAAGTACGCCATCATTGAAGAAGGAACATTATGTTTCCATTCTCAGCCTGCCGCTATGGCACCGTCGGGTTACCGAATGTCATTGCTGTCAGAAAGGACGCCGCAAATCACCAGGTTTGAATTGCTCTGATTGCACTCTGTTGCCGTGTTTGGGCACTCGTTCCGGATCATTACTCTGTTTCTCTGTCATTGATATTTCATCTTCTTATCGTCATTGGCTGTTTCGGTCTTATCGCCCACGTCTTTTAGATTGTACATTCATTGCGTCCGTCGTCGGTGTCTCCAGCCGAGGAACCGATGATGACAATTATGGTAAGCATAATTGTATTTCAACACGTATTCTCACCTTTCTTTCGTTTCAGTGGCGGCTCAGTGATTATGACCACGATTCATTTCTTCATTATCATCGTTGGTATATCTGCCATCTTTCTTCTTGTCATTTAATTATAGAGGTTGGAAGACTTGACCTTCATTTCACTCAACGCATTTCTGAACTTGGAAGTACGCATTGCATTGCTGAGCCTGGAAGACTTGGACATTACAGTACAACTGACTCCTGTGATTGTTTCTCAGATATTCCAGATTAACGGCTGTACAAGGATCAGCGACATGGTATTGATGCTGAGGAACCGGAGAGATTGTTGTTGACGAACTACGACTGTCGTCAGAGTGGCTTCTATGTTGATTGTCGACTTGAACCCAGCTGCTCTGTTGATTGTGATCATCACGACCTCGTCTCTGTGCGCGTCGACTCAGGTTTAGCATGTGACATTAGTTGCTACTTCATTGATCCTTCGTTGATACGCCATGATCACATGATTGTGCGGCTGCCTGTGGTCGATTCCCTCTCGAACTCCATTTGCCTGTCGGAGAATGCATTGTGCTTCAACATGCTTACTCTGATTGTGTGTCTGTTCGACCTCGACGACATTCGGAACATTGCGATAATCCAGGTAGAATGCTTCAGGAAACATTCTTCCAGTCAAGTGTACAAGAGATGACTTGCTGCTTGGTGCCTTGTTTGGAGTTGCTTTGCCAACACCGAGGTACATTGCAGAGGCGACGCATCATTGTCGCTTTATGTAAGCATTCAATGCGTCTTAGCACTTCGAAGTGAACACATTCACTGGACATTGTCCCAAGTGTTCAGGAGTGAGAAGATTGACAAGACTGAACTCACGCCTGAGTTGGCAAAGGTTGCATTGGTTGTACAGGGTCTTGTCTAGTCTCGATTCACAGATTGCAGGTCATGCTAGATGCGTTTACTTTCGAACACAGTCGGAACATTGTGCATCAGTGATGCTGATCTGCCTGGATCGACATTCTCGGGCATCATAAACCGGCCTACAATGAGCATAGAGAAGCTCACGAATGTTCAAATCCTGAACCAATGACTCCTGCAGACTCTCCGTCGCAGGTGAGTAGTCCATCGGATCAGAGCTTGCTCCAATGTCAGACAAACGAGACATGACCGGCTTCTCTCAACAGTCTACCAATCTGCAATACCACACATGACAAGTAGAGACGAGGATCTTCTGTACGTCAATGACTCAGCATTGAATCAGATTGAACTTCGGATCTGGACGATCATAGCTTCTGATTGTGAAGGTTGGTATGATTACCAGCCCTCAAGATTTAACTGGTGGATTGAGAGCAGTAACAAGGAAATTGGAAGTCGTGAGAACATTGCTGAGTTGGATGCTGTATCTATGTGTATTTTCCGGAATGAACCTTTTCTTGAAGTGGTCTCTCTTGACCCTGAGCATCCCATATAGGTTACAATCAATGTATAAATCAATCTAGATATTGATATTTTGCGCAACGCCGAACATCAATATCTGAGAAATAATGCATATTGATTTGCATACCGATTTTTATATTGATTCTTATGTTGATTTCTATATTGATTTGCAGATTGATTTTCATATTGATTTCCATATTCATTTACATGGATAAATAAAAAAATAAATAACTAAATAATTTTTAAAATCTTTTTTATATATTGACTGATGTTGTCTTTAAGGCCTTATTTAACCTAAAGCTGGGAACCTAAAACCTGCAACCCTAAACCCAATTGTTTAGGGGTTTAGGGCTCTAGGGTTTAGGGTTAAGGGTTTATGGGTTTAGGGTTGTAGGGTTTAGGGGTTTAGGGCTGTAGGGTTTAGGGTTTAGGGGTTTAAGGCTGTAGGGTTTAGGGTTTAGGGGTTTGGGGGTTTAGGGCTGTAGGGTTTGGGGTTTAGGGTGCAGCAGCTCCGGCTTGAGCAGTTTTAGACTAGAGTTATTTCACGATTTAGATATAACACTTACCCACCCCTGAATCTTATAACATTGTAAAATATAAAATTCATTCTTTTCTTAAACGACTTGCACTTATCTAACCTTGGAGCCTTAAAGCCGAGATCTCTAGACCCTAGCGCCCGAAACCCGAAGCAAGGGCCTTAAATGCTAGAGCCCAGAACCCTAGGACCCTGGGTGGCCAGTGCTTCGCCGGAACATGCGAAAAAAGAATTGGCTTTGATCAAAATTGATTTGATCGATCCAACAGCCGGTGGCCAGTGATTCGCCGGAACATGAGAAAAAAGAGTTGGATTTGATTAAAAGTGATCAGATGCAACGAAAAAGTGATTAGATCTAATGAACGGCGGCCAGTATTCGCCGGAACATGAGAAAGAATCAGTTGGATTTGATCAAAAGTGATTAGAAACGACGAAGGATAATAGGGTTTAAATACATAGTGATAAAGAGGGTTTTGGGATTTAGGGTTTTAGGATTCAGGGTTAAAGGTTTAGGGGTTTAGGTTTTCGGAATTTAGGGGTTTGGGGGTTTAGGGCTGTAGGGTTTAGAGTGTAGGGGTTTAGGGTTTAGGGGTTGAAAGGTTCAGGGCTGTAGGGTTAATTTAGGATTTAGGGGTTTCGGGGTTTCGGGCTGTAGGGTTTGGGGTTAAGGGTTTAGGGGTCTAGGCTGTAGGGTTTAGGGGTGTAGGGGGATAGGGGTGTAGGGGTTCAGGGGTTTAGGGCTGTAGGGTTTAGGGTTTAGGGGTTTACGGGTTTGGGGTTTAGGGGTTTAGGGCTTTGGGGGCATTAGAACTTTAGGGCAATGGCTTAGGGTCAAGGGTTTAGGGGTTTAGGGTTTAGGAGGGTTTAGGGGTTTAGGGGTTTAGGGCTGTAGGGCTGTAGGGTTTAGGGTTAAGGATTCAGCAGCTCCTGGCTCTAGCAGTTTTAAGGCAAATTGCGTTTACGGCTTGGATATAACACTCTCCCACCCTCAGAATCCTATAATATTGGAAAATATAAATTTCGTTTGTAGATTAACAGCTTACATTCACACAATATATTATTGTTTTAAACGAGTGAACGAGGGGTATATATCTTAACCAATAATTGTTATGATTTTAAGTCGCCATCGTTATATAAACCTTAAAAATTGGCTCATGCCGTTGTCTGTTCTTGTTGATAAGGTTTCAAATATATAGTCCACTGGCCTAGATGTTTAAAACTAAAAGTTGACTCTCCTCCCTGCCGTTCCTTAGTAGTAGTAAGGGTTGCCAATATCTTGGGCACATGTGGCACACAAGTGCCAAAAAATAAAGTTTTTTGCCAGTGTCTGGGGCTCGAACAAGTACCCACGTGCTAAAAACAACGATTTGTTGCCGGTGTCTGGGGCTCGAAATAGCACCCAAGTGCAAAGAAATACGATTTGTTGCCAGTGTCTTGGGCTTATGTGGCACCCAAGTGCTAAGAAGTACGATTTGTTGCCGGTGTCTGGGACTCGAAATAGTACCCAAGTGTTAAGAAATACGATTTGTTGCCAATGTCTTGGGCTCATGTGGCACCCAAGTGCTAAGAAGTACGATTTGTTGCCGGTGTCTGGGGCTCGAACTAGTACCCAAGTGCCAAAGAGTACGATTTGTTGCCAATGTCTTGGGCTAATGTGGCTCCCAAGTGCTAAGAAATAGGATTTGTTGTCAATGTCTTGGGCTCGAACTAGTACCCAAGCGCTAGGAAGTACGATTTGTTGCCGGTGTCTGGGGCTCGAACTAGTATCCAAGTGCTAAGAGGTACGATTTGTTGCCAATGTCTTGGGTTCATGTGGCCCCCAAGTGCTAAGAAGTACGATTTGTTGCCGGTGTCTGGGGCTCGAACTAGTACCCAAGTGCTAAGAAGTACGATTTGTTGCCAATGTCTTGGGTTCATGTGACACCCAAGTGCTAAGAAGTACGATTTTTTGCTAATGTCTTGGGCTTAAGTGGCACCCAAATGCTACGAAGTACGATCTGTTGCCGGTGTCTGGAACTCGAAGTAGTACCCAAATGCTAAGAAGTACGATTTGTTGCCGGTGTCTGGGGCTCGAACTAGTATCCAAGTGCTAAGAGGTACGATTTGTTGCCAATGTCTTGGGTTCATGTGGCCCCCAAGTGCTAAGAAGTACGA
>CAJNJA010019988.1:0-5000 GCA_905231915.1 Symbiodinium necroappetens
GGGTGTGTGGGTGTGTGGGTATGTGGGTGTGCGGGTGTGGGTGGGTGTGGGTGGGTGTGGGTGGGTGTGGGTGGGTGTGGGTGGGTGTGGGTGGGTGTGGGTGGGTGCGGTGGGTGTGGGTGGGTGTGGGTGGGTGTGGGTGGGTGGGTGGGTGGGCGTGCGTGCGGGCGTGCGTGCGGGCGTGTGCTGCGGGCGTGCGTGTGTCCGTGCGTGAGGTCTTCGGGTTTCGGCTACCCCGACGTGAACTAATCGCTCGCCCCTTCCGGACCTTCCGACAAATAGATCACAAAAGCCAAAGCTTCAAGGTATCCTGTCGTTCCGGAGGCCCCTGCAAGGACGGTGTGCTGCTGCATGAACTGGTTCATGATTGTCGTAATGTTCTCCGATGCTGGCCTTAGTTCCCACGGCCGAGCTTCCAGAATCAGCGACCGGAATCGCAAGCAAATCCTGAGCAACAAATCGTAGTCTTAATTACTCGACACTCTCCGGTTCGGGTGCTTGTGCTTCGTTGCATACCTTCAGAGCCTTAAGACTGAATGGCGCTGCAGGCTAACTCCTGAAATCAAGAAACTTAATTAGTAGCGCAAACTCGAGCTGATGCCATTTTTGCTCATTGACATCGACGAAGATGAGGACCTGAGACACTGCCTGCGACTATAGCAATGGAACTGCGCTCTTAGCGAACCCGTAGGGTCCGAGGTATAGTTGGCAACAGCAGAAGCAGTATTGGGAATGGTGGTTTTGGTGATGGTAGTAGTAGTGTAGTAGCGTTAACAAAAACTAGTAGTACTAGTACTACTATTTTCGTACTAGTAGTACGTACTAGTAACTATTGTAGCCAGCAGTGCAGCATCAAGACACTGCTTGGCCCGCGGCAACTCCGGCACTGGCCCGGAGAGGAATGTGGTGACGGTCTGACAGACAGATTGAGGGGGATGTACACGATTTCAGGGTGTGAGAGTTGGGAGGGTTTAGCGCAGTCTGGTGGCTCGGGTTTGGTGGTCCTCTGGAGTTCAGGGATTGAGAGTTTCAGGCCTAGTGGGATGGCAGTGGGGGATTGTTGCGAGTAGAGCAACAGCAGAAGGAGGGAAGGCTTTCGCCGTAATGTGGATTCTCATCCGAATTGTTAAACCAAGTCCCAGCTGGTGAATTGGAACATACAAAGCTCATTTCGTTGTCATCTCAGATAGCGGTGGGATTCCTTGTCACAACTCACAAATCCCGGATTCTCAACTTCAGCAAGGGTGCACAAACAGTTTGCCAATGCTATACAACAGTTCAGAGTGTCGGTTACATTCCAACTCATGCTCCCGGCGCATGGTGCCCATTTTGTCGAACGAACCGTTCGTCTCAGTGAACTCATCGAGGGCAACACTCTTCAGTCTTTGGGTGGACGCCCCGAAGCCGACACTCCCCAACCCTGCAGTTGGCAATCCCTAAACCAGAAGCCAACATCAGCACATCCCTGCATGTAACAGCACAGGACTCACATCTACTCAACCCTCATGACTCATTACCTTAAAGCCGAAGCCATGTCTCAGAACATGCTTTTTTTTGCCTCCCGCCTGGCTAGGACGAACCTGATCATGTATATCGCTGCGTTCACAAGGCAACTGAGTAAGGCTGCCGGGTTTGGGGTCTAGGACTGTCGGGTTACAGCGCGTAGGCTCCGGGGTTTCGGGGGGATGGCTGTCTCTGAGAAGAACTGAACTTCAAGTCGTAAACCATACCGTGGGCCCCTGGCGTAGGTGTACGACAGCTGCTGACTGAGCCGCCTTGAGCTTCGTGGGTTTCGGGTGGAAAGCGTCAGAATTAACGAGTTGCAGATTTTGGTATGGTGTGGGAGTCACAAAAACGTCCACGACTGACCACCACTTATCGAAATCACTGCGACGACCACTATCACCACGGCCACAAGCTCTAATGCTTTGAGCTTCGATGGCCATGACCAGAAAAAGCATCGGATAGGTCAGTCAATTGCTTGAAGCAGTCAATTGGTCAACGGGCTGGCAAGCTGGCCAGAAATCCAGTTAGAGCAGACAGCCAAGCGATGACTTAGCCGTGTCACCTGGTAGTTGGGTAGTTAGTTGGTTACATTCGTGGGATACTTCAGTCACCTCCCTCGTCAAATACCTGGTCAAAAAGCAACCAAGCTTCTAATAGGAACTAATTTCGGCAATTACATAGTTCATAGTATACAGGAGCCATAAGAGGGACAGTAAGTGATAATAAGTGGCATGTGTCATAAGGATAACCCTTACCAACTCTCATTCAGTAGGTAGACTGCCACAAACGTAAAGCAAGGGAAGGACAGTGCATCACAACTGAACTATCGAAGACCCTAAACCTTAAACCAGCTCAAGTCCGAGAAGCTTCGTGGGGATACTCTAGCACAAAGAGTTGTGCGCTTGAAACACATCTCAGAGATCTCGGGGACTTAAGGGGTTTACGGTTTTTAACGCGGGGGTCAGGGTTCACAGTGCTTTGGAATCGTCGAAGAAAGATGGGTTGGGTAAAGTTTAGGGCAACCCAAACCCTCGCATTTCTGCGGAAGTAAGAGAAATCCTCAATTCTCCGACCATCAAGTCGAAATCCTCATACCTCAGGAAACTTGAAGAGCCTCGAAGTCCCAACGTCGGTGCAGGCTTCACCTTCCGTCGAAGAAATCACTGCCACCTGAGCTTCCGTGTTCTGAGATTCTCTAACCCCTACCGCCCCAACACTTCTTGGCACTTCCCTCCCGCCAAGACAAGCAGCAGCATCAACCGTACAGACCACAAACAGAACCGTGAGCACGACTACGACTACGAGCACACAAACCCGTAGAACCAGCATCCACGCCAACCCGTCACGCCCGCCACCATCTCTCCACCTCCATCTCCAGCACCATCGCCACCATCAACAACCACAGCAGCAGCAGCAGCAGCAACACTAACCGAACCCCCAACACCGACACCGGCACCGGCACCGGCAGCAGCAGCAGCAGCAGCAGCCGCAGCCACCACAAAAACAAGAAAAACCACCACCACCACCACCACCACCAAGAACAAGAACAAGAACAAGAACAAGAACAAGAACAAGAACAAGAACAAGAACAACAACAACGACAACGACGACGCCAACGCCAACGCCAACGCCAACGCCAACGCCAACGCCAACGCCAACGCCAACGCCAACGCCAACGCCGCCACCACCGCCGCCGCCGCCGCCACCACCACCACCACCACCAACAACAACAACAACAGCAACAGCAACAACAACAACAACTTGCAACTGGACGCTGCGCGAGCGGGCTCCACGCTTAGCGGGCAATTACCGCGCTGGCACTCTCAATGCAACCGTGAATACTGGTAGGTTCGAGATTGGCATGACTGACTAGAAGTATTCGGCCCGGGGACCGATCCACGTTATGCTGCTCCGTACGGTTTCCGCCGACAAGCACCTGAGGCCTATTGACTCATCTCCACCGTGCAGGGTTGCCTGCATCGGCTGCCTCGTCGGAGGACCGTCAGCGCATGAGAAAGCAGTAGGACCTCCACATAACAGGACCACGGTCGAGCTCAGAGCGGTACCTGTCCATAGTACCTGAGGGTGTGCGAGCCAGACCTGCTCAACATTGAGCTGCACTGGATCCTGGCACAAAGGCGCTGGCACGCTTTTTGTCAGCTGGAGGAAAGAGCGAGTCACTGCTGGGTGACAACATGTGTTTTGATCAAAAAGACGTGCTCTTGATGGCTTAGTCCAATGGCCGCCGCCTAGGCAATGTTTGGAAAAGGTCGGTACAGCCCGAGGGTCCTGGCTACCGCACCCAGCTACGATTGCCCCAGTTCCAGGAGCTGGAGGAAGAGGCTTCCCATTCCGCTCGTTGCCACCAGGGATCCCATTGTCGTCCAGGCCAACTGCTGTCTTCTTTTTGACGCTTCTCCGGGACTGGTTCCGAAGAGTCTGGTTGACGTTGTCAGGGCGGAGCCACTTGAGCTTGGCCTTCGTGTCCCCCAGCTTGTGATCGATTCGGAGCTTGCGAACGACCGTACCATCCTTCTGCGGCAGATTGCGATTGATGAGACCGCAGGAGCGACATGTCTGATCATATATAGCCTTGATAGTGGAGGCGACAACTTCGAAGTTGTCGTCGGTTTCAAGCAGGTCATCCATCTCCGGTTGCTCCCAAATGCCCTTGAAGAGGGAACCAATTAGGCCAAAGAAACTTGTCAGGAGAGGAAGCACTCGGTAGTCAGACCCCTCGCCCAGAGCTATTGTAAGCGTGCCTTCCGATCCCATAACTGGTCTGGCCGTCATGGTTTCTGCCCAAGTCGTTCCTTTGTCCGACACAGCTTGAAGGATTCGGGCCAGGATCCACGGAGGCTTGGCAAGAATACGCATGCGGTCCTGCCACATACGGAGCTGCTCCGAGACTTTCAGACCCCCATTAAAAGCCTTATCATTGATGATCAGAATGGTAGCCAAGGCATGTGCCCATGCGAACCTGTGATCTGACTGACAGATCTTCACAATCCTGTCGCGCTTGGGGAGGGCAGCTTCCTGATCTTCTAGCAATGACATCCGCCATGGAGTTGGTCTCGATCGGCGGCTCTGATGCAGTGTTGGGCTCCTCAAACTCGTCGTCATCCCGCTGGTCAGTCGCAGCCTCCTCATCTGGGCCTAGGAGAAGACTCTGAGCTGGTAGAGGTATGCTTCGAAAACGCGTTGAAGCGGAAGGTGGCAGGAAAGTTGGGAGGTGGACCTGGTGGAGAAGCCGGGGAATGGACTGGGGAGGCAAGAGCCGGGCGCAAATGTGGTGGTGGAGGAGGCCAAAACTTCAGCTTGCGCGGGATGGGGGTCTCCAGCCCGAGGTTGTTGAGAGTGCCCGAGGCTCCTGTTGTGGTACTGACCTGCCAGGGGGAAGGGGAGGCATGCCAAGGCCAAAACGAGCATTCGAGCTTGAGCTGGCCGTAGGAGGGCGGAGCTGAGACGGGCTGAGGGGAGGCACTGCCTCGAGG
>CAJNJA010019989.1:0-10047 GCA_905231915.1 Symbiodinium necroappetens
TCGTCGTCGTCGTAGAAGTAGAAGTAGAAGTAGAAGTAGAAGTAGTAGTAGTAGTAGTAGTAGAAGTAGTAGTAGTAGTAGTAGTAGTAGTGGTAGTGGTAGTGGTAGTAGTGTAGTAGTAGTAGTAGTAGTAGTCGTAGTAGTAGTAGTAGTAGTAGTAGTAGTAGTGTAGTAGTAGTAGTAGTAGTAGTAGCAGCAGCAGCGTAGCGGCCGCGTGGACTAAAAGCAGCTGCAGTATCTTCTGGACGGGTCGCAAAGGCCAAGTTGTCAACAATGCCAACAAGACCAGAATTAGCTCTCAAACCAGCAGTATTTCACAGTGGCAGCATCCTCCTGTATATTCCGGTTGTACTTGTGAGACTGGTTACCCTAAGTGCATGCCCTCATTTTCTAGCGAACTAGGGCGACATGCCCCACTCAAATCATCGGCCTCCTCTTGTTGAAAGTCGGGCATTTCAGGGCCCAGTCCAGCATGGATCCTCCAGGGTTGCTCTGTGGTTGCTCAATGCTTCGTAAGGCTCATTCACTTAACTTAGCAACGCCGACTTTAGACCGACCTATATACCCAGAAGCCCAAAGTGGTTAAGTCAGCGTATCAAGCAACAAGGACGACGGCAATATGCGCAGTACTCGGCATTGTGGTTCTGAAGTGCAGCCAAAAGCCATGCGACGGTGATCGAAAATGTGTTGGCAACAGTCCTAAGGGCATGTCTACTCATTCCTGGTTCCTTCATAGAGAGCCACAGTGAATTGTGGAATAATGCAAGGCACTCATCACCACCACCGTCGTCTTCTTTTTGTCAACAACACTTCTTTCATGTCCATCATCATCGGCATCATAAGCCACTACGAAGACTTGCACTCTACTGCTCAGTGCTGACGGTAACAGTACGAACGATTCCGACAACAGCAACAACAACGCAACAAAGCAGAACCGTGGCCGCACCATGCAAGCGGTTGCAGTAACCCCGATCATAATCTGATGAAGAGAAAGAATTCAATGGACTTCAGCTGAGGAGTGATAATGGTGATACAGTGGGAGCTCGAACACGTAGGTTAACGGAATACACGATTACGGCTTTGGTGACATCCAAAGCTAAGGGAAGTACAGGCTGTGTGTGAGCAGCTCCGGCCAGCGACATCCCGAGATTCCAAGAACGAACATGGATGAACAGGTTTTCGGGTTTCGACTCTCGCGCTCGCACAAGGCAAGCATCCACGACAAGTCTAGCGCTGAATGCTTTGTGGAGCGTGCAGCCCTTCTACATTCATTGTCTACATGCAGCGAGGATGCAAAGGACGGTGCTGCAAGTACAGGAGATGTTGAATGTCAAGTCTCACGTCTCGACTCTCTGACCACTTTTGCTGCCCTGGCCTCTCCAACATTCGCTGGACAAGTTCGCACTCGATCTCTGTCCCAGAATCCTGAAACAAGTGGCTACTGATGAAAGAAACCAAAGCAGGACGGCAATGCGATTGCCAAGATGGTGTGAACAAGCATCACCACAGTCATCGTTGTTCCCATCCGGCCCTTTCCATTGCTACACTTGTGTCCCGGGGGGTAAGAACAAATCCTGTCATGCTTGCAGGATGGGTTCCTCTGTGATGAGGTGCTGAACGACATGCGCGCCGCCATCAAGGCCCGGCCCAGTACAACCGTTTAAGAAAAGTAATCGCCTGTAGTTGCCGTTCCGCACAGGGATGCGAAACAAAACTGTTTCGTCTCCCAAGATAGCTTGAACAGAAACTGAGTGCCTCGCATGGTATCACGATGGGGAAACCCAGTCTTTATTTCGAGAGCCTCCATGCAGGACAGCACTGGCACTGAACTCAATAATCCGCCAGGCTGCTCGAGCGCACCGCTGAATCATCACGAGCAAAGAACGCAAATTCCTCAAATTGGCCAGGCGGTCGAACAGACTAGGCTCAATTATCAAGTATAATAAGCTTAGAAGGCCTCCACCTGATCAACACAACAAAGCCAAGCATGAAAGTACTGGGTGCTAGTGGCAGAGCCGTCTTCCTGGGTGGATCTTGACATAAAGTGCAAGTGGGAATGGGACATTGCATCCATGTGATATGTTTGTTTTGGAAGTTACAGCCTGCAATGGAGAACGGCCGAAGATGGCAGCCATCAGATAAACTGTACTTGTCGATGAAGCAAGCTCTTGTTCTACAGGCAACAAGCAAGAAACGAAAGTGCACGACACCAACGACCTCCTCCGAACAAGAACACATGTAACAGCAATTTCACCGATGCCTGAGCTCAGGACCGATCGTCTATCACATGAGTTACACTCGCCGAAAGTCAAATCTAAATCAGCATCTGTCGCAGAACAAATTGGTGCGCTATTTCCGGACCGGTATGATCTCTGAAAAATTGTCGCCAGGCATCATGAAGGACAGGCCGCGAAACCACGCCTGCACACTTGAGGTTTTAGCTAAGACAAGATGATGTTGCCAGTCAGTCTGAGATCCACAACCCTGCAAACGACAACCTGAAATGCTCATCTCAAAATCCTCGTGGGCGGACGTCTTCAACTGTGTCGAAGCTTGATTTCAAGCTGTCGTGCCGCGAACCCACATCAACCCGCTGACTGCGGACCTGCACTTTTACTCCCAAAGCTGTTGAACTCAAGGCCTTTTCAGAACTCAAGGTGTAGCTTACGAGAAGGAACGCACAAATGTACGGTACGGAAGCCGGTGACCAAAGTTGGCGGTGGTCGGGTTTCGGAACTCAGATCTGCGGTGGAATCCTAAGGATGCCCAAGGTCAAAAGGAGCTCAAAGACAACTCAAGCCGGAGAAATAACAACTCACCAGCTCTGCTTGGCAAGCTCAGCTAACGGTTTAAGGTTTAGGGTGTTAGGGTTTAGGGTTTAGGGATGAGACTGTTCTTGAACATAGCAACAGGCCCCTCCTTGTAGCTCTCGTGTCCAACATCGGATACACCTTCGACGGCGATGAGGTCTTGTGGCCTACTGTGATCACACGCAGACTTGGCACACCACTAGTTCATCTACTGGGCAGAAATTCTACGAGCATAAAGTAACAATCTGTGCTGTAACATAACAAGCGCGGGATTGGTACACAAGGCAGCGAGTGCGGCAGCAAGTGCATCACAGGCTTTGACACAAAGATAAAGCCAAGACCAGGTAGTACCACATCTTCAGAAAGTCCAGCCAGACGTTCCCTTGAAATGGAAAATCTCACAGAAGTCCAAACCCATTCATTAATTGAGCATGTCCATCCACACCCCGCATCAGGAGGTGTCTACAAATTCTCCAGCTGTCGGCACAACCAGCAGCACTGCCTCAAAGCACTGCTACATCCTCAAAACTCTCTGCACGCACTCTTCGATGCACGTTGAACTTACCTCTAGTTATACTACAAATCACTCGAGCCCGACCACATCTACATAAAGCCTCAGCCCCAAAGTACGAAAAGCCCAAGTCAACACTCAAAGCTTTAAAGGCAAGAGGCTGCTTGTCGAGCTTGCAGCTGATGTCGATTGCCCAGACCTTACAGGTTTCTCTGGATTTCGGACACAGTTTAGGGTTTAGGGTGTACTTGTTTTTGCGCCAATGAAGGGATTGCATTCGCAGGCCTAAACCTCAGAAACTGCGACTATAAGCCGTAAAACCAGAAAGTTACAAATATCTTGATAAGTGGATAACTTCAACCTAAACCTAATGATCTAATGACATCTGCCATCATGATCTGCATCATCACCTCTAACTACCCTGTTTCTACTGGATCTGTAGCATCCAAATAATACTCTATCCCTAGTCATGGGATTCGCCTGAATCTTGATGTCAATCCTAACTGCATGCTGACCTCCGATGTAATTAGATATCTACACCGAGATTGAAGCCTATGAGTCGTGCGTGTTTATCTGGCGAGAAACTGATAATGAAACCTTGGTGATGCTCTGTATATCTAACGGCAGAAATGAAGCCAAATAGCAACTCTAATAGGGGCCTTAATCTTACCCTACGATTTTCCCTCGCAGTAAACCGCATACTGCCTTCAGTAGCAACCAGTAGGGAGTGGCCTTGGTAGCAAGCCGCAGCACAAAGCACACTGCGATGTGCAGCTCGGCAGAGGCAAGTAAACAAACTCTGAAGCCCTCGAAACATATCAGCTTTGATACTTTGCTGAATGAAGATGGAGATTCCCAGGACAGCTTTGCTGTAATGTTCGATGTTCAATGTTCGAAGCACCGAAAACATCAGGCATTTTGCCGTTTTAATAAAGGCCTGCCACGAGATTAGCGTAAGCAAACACCCAAAACAGCAGCAAATTGAATATATCTTGCTGTAAACACTGAACATCGAAGATCCCTGCAAAAAGTTTGCCCGCACAGCTACCATGTTCACTGTTTGGAGCACAGAACATACTAACATGTTGTTTGGGTGTTTTTCTTAATCCCCTTTGAACTTGTCATGCAAGTGTGTGGCACACCGCATTGTACGAAGCACGTAACTGCCGAGATATACCAACCTATGTTTATTGGTGAACCGTAGCGGGTCGTCAGCAGTGTAAACATGTTCTGTGGGTGTACATCTACAGAGGCAGGTTGTCGGGTACCACATGTATCTACGTATCTACATACATATGCATGAAGGTAAGCGTTTATGCATGTAATATAAATAAAAATATAAGTAAATACTGTAAATATCAATTATCAATATTGTGAGTGCGTCTCTGCGTGTGTGTGTGTGTGTGTGCGTGCGTGCGCGGGTGTGTGTGTGTGTGTGCGCGGGTGTGTGTGTGTGTGTGTGAGTCTCTCTGTGTGTGTGTGTGTGTCTGTCTGCGCATGCGTCGACGGCCTGCACCAAACGTAGACTTCGCTCAAGGAAGCTCGGCGATTACTTTTGGAGCTGGCGCGGTGTGCTTGGATGATGACGACATTGGATTTAGGCTGCTGACATGCAGAGTCGGCGAGTTGAGTGTAAGTGCTTGGAGAGCTACTGCGGAGTGCTTGGAAAGTGTAGGCCTTGCTGTCTAGCGTGGCTGAATCCTCATGTCGACACAGATCAACCCGTAAAATAATGTCCCGACTCGATTGGCTTACCTTCCCTGCTGTCTTATCAGCAAGTCCTCTTGCGTGAGCTTCCAAACCAAGGTCCCAACCTCCGCAAATTGAAGTGCCTACATATGAATACCTTTTTCAAAGGACCCCGAGTAAGAACGTGTCATAGCTGTTACAGTCCCGGACCCTCTGAACGGAATCTGGTGACTGGTGCTTTCCAGCAGAGGCTCTGTCGACGGCTGGCACTGGAAGGATTTGCCTCGTAACCTGAGCACTTCAGCTGGCTGTAGCTTTGTGAGGCTTTCGAGGGCAAGCGACTGCACGAACAGACCGCGGCGATCGTGCTGCAGGGGCATCACGGAGATCACTATAGTGTATGGGGTGGTGGGGCCTAGAATCTCGAACTCAAGGAAAGTGGCTTGGAGCATCGACGAGAGTCTCATCGTAGACAGACTTAAGACGAGTGTAAGACTTCTTGGCATGGTTGCGATCCACAGTCATGGAGAAACGATAACTAGATCCCAAGCAGAAGGCCGCGCTCTCAGGGCTTCCTACTACTCACCGGCTCATGGTTGGTTTACTTTGCAGAATCCGGCTCCTGTGATCACGCGGATTTTCCTGTGGTCGGGCAGGTCCGCAGTTCATTTCGGTATGCGTCGAGCACTGGGTGTGCGCAGAGAATGTCTGGGGAGCACCGGGTATGCGAATCCGAAGTACCGCTGATGTTGATCGTGCTTCTACTTCGTACGACAACAACTTGCACCACTGCCTGCTACTTTCTACCAAAACCACTGATTCTGCTGTCCTGCTGATGCTACTAGTTCTCGCAACAGCACGGTTCGACTAGCGGCTGCCAACACTTGGATGGCGAACAAATGATGATAAACGAACTGTAGGCTACAGACCGTCATGACTTATGGCAGACCAGGTATACAAGCCCGAAATGGTGTAACCGTGACGTCAACTGTGTGATCCCTCCACCTGCATGTACATACACGGCTAGCCAGACGCAGAACAACGATATCAAAGAGACTACCCTAAACTGGCCCTAGACCCTAGCTCTAAACCCTGCACCCGAAACCCTAACCCTAAACCCTAAACCCTCAAACCTGAACCCTCAACCCTGAACCCCGGCAACTGTCTAGAGTCTGTCTGAGGAGCCAGGGCAAGTCTGCACCTGTTCCATGGAGAGCTCTTCCTGAAGCGCTCTTTTTTTTGTATTTTTTTTCGGGGGGGGGGGGGAATTTTAAGGGTCTAGGGTTACACAGGCTTGAGGGTTTAGATTCGAGTCGAGTTCAGTGTCTGATACCTTTTTAGCGGAAGCCGGGCTTCGGGTCTCGCACACTCGGCTGAAATAAAAAAACAAAAACATGTTCTGAGCAAGCTGCCAGCAGCTGCAGAACCTCCCGCCTGGCAGTCGGATTTTACCCCTGGTGTACTATTTTCTGCCGTAGTCATAAATCTTTTTGGATTCTATTACTACATTTCATTACGTTGTATTACGCCATTACCACATACTATTCCATTCGACTTACTGTGCTTTGGTATATTGCGGCATGTTATGTTACATTGGATTGTACTGTATTGTGTTATGCTTGACTATATCATACTGTATTCCATTATAAGTCTATCTTGCACTGGGCTATGCTAGGTTGTATCAGTATAGTACAGTACAGTATCATACAGTTTAGTATAGAACTTTATAGAACTATATTTAGTATAACTTTATAATTCAATTTAATACGTATCAAAATACATTTCAATAAAACGTGATATTATAACCGATGATATGATACGGTGTGATATGACATGATATGATATGCTATGCTGTGTTATGGTTACATTGTATCAGATTGCAGTCTGTTATATGGTTTTTACTCTAGCATATCATTCACGCTACCTTATGATGTATCACCACATTTATCTATACTCACATAGCTCGCTACCGGCACAGCTCTTCCGGTGGCTGTCGTGAATCACGTGGCTTGGAGCACCCTGCACATGAGTCGTTGCAGCTTCATGATGCTGCACTCCTTTGTTAAGCTTTAGTATCAGTCCTGTCTGTGATACAGAAAGCAAGCGACGGCTACGGCTACATCTTAAGCACTGGATTGAACAAACTAGCGTACTACGTGTAAAGTACACCGTTGAATGAGAGGAAGCGGGAAAGGGGGGGGGGAGAGAGAGAGACAGAGCCACAGCTTTATGCGGTAGGCCTTTTTTGTCTGGCCTGGCACTTTCAACTCGACCTTAAGTTCGAGTGTCAAGGTGGAAAAGTGCGCAGTGTCCCCCCGTGACAGAACCACCAGAAAAGGGCTGCTCTCAGTGCCTCATCTGGTCCAGCCTCTCCACCGTGCTGGAGTGCGTCACTGCCTGTAACAAACTTATTCGTTCGCAAGGATACAACGAGGCTACAAAAACAACCCCGAAACAGAGAGAACCAAGTGGCGCGGGAGCTTGTTCAAGCATGTGGTGGTATGCAATGACCATGCTAGATACATTGAGATTTCATTCTTTTTCGTGTTCATGCCTTCGCAGGTTGGCAGAGCTGGGATGCTTAGGCCCGAAGCTTTAACCTTGAGCATGTCACGGAATGCACTTGGAACGGTATGCGAACAACTCACTCGCTGTGGCTCTGCTTCGAGACACACTCCGATCTCTATATGCAAAAGATGTGAATGTTGTGGGTACCAACGTCGCATCAAACCCCATGCAAAGTCAAAGCCCCAACCCAACGATAACCCTGCATGCTAAATCCTCAGGTGCGAGCCAGTTTTTGCACGAGTTTCTCGGCGGAGGCGCTGTTCCAGCCTGCGGTGCAAAGCTTCACTTCGTTTGTTGACTGTGCTTTTAAAACTTGGGCCAGTTGCGCAAGGAGAAGTGGTCGACGGAATGACCGGGCAGACACGCTTATAGCATCGCATTGCGGTCGGTCTGCAAATGCCGGCCGTCGAACCACGTTGTGAGCCCTTAGCTGCTAAGCTAGGCTTCACGTCGTACACCATGGGCACTGGCGCCGTACGTTGGCCAAGTGCAAACGCTTCGATTTCCTGATGTTCAGCTCTGGTAAATGTAGTACGGAGAATTAAAAACTATTGAACATCGTAACTCAAGGCGTGTCTCTAATGCTGCCCTTCAAGACCTATCTCAATCTAGGTGATAGGGAACCGACACCTGACTCCTGCCTGATGCTGAAGCCTCAAGCGCGTGCTTGAAAACTGCTCAAAAGCCCGCAGCACCTCCAGCCCAATGAAGATTACCAACCCTAAACCTTCAACCCTAAGCCCCAGCCTAGGCTGCCGAACCAGGACCAGAGAGGGCCCCTTGCAGCACCCCAAACCCCAACCACTAAATCCTACTGCCCTCATCCTCGAGACCCGTCAAATCCAGGCCTGGAGTCAACTCTTTCGCTGGGGGCCCTGAGACAAGAAATGGGCAGTATTCAAGGAATGCCTACAAAGGTTACGATGAAGGTTGAAAGAAAATAGAAGGGGTCCTTACAAGCGTTCCTTTCAACTTCCTGCCGTTTCGAGGGCCTCTTGGACGCATCGCCTTACTGTCTGCACCGGAGGCAGTTGGATGAGACTTCAAGTTCTCTGGCCTAGGACGTCTTGACTTCTGACTTGGTTTGAGATCAATAAGGGTTCTGGGCTTAGGGGATCATAGGGGATCATACCCCCCCCCCAAAAAAAAAAGCCCAAAGCCTAAACCCTGAACTCAAACTCCGAACCCTCAACTGTGGAGCCTCTTCAGGGCATCAGCAAAGTGGTCGAAACTTGATAGTGTAGGGGCCGTAATAATTGGAATAGGGTTCGGGGCTCCTTTATAGTAATAGTTATATCAAGGAAGCCTAAGGAACAAGGCTGGTAATGATTTAGGCTTCTGTACTAGACCGTTTACCCAAAGAAAGAATGAGCACTTACACCGAGCATAACACTTACAGTGTCATGAAACTAAAACGTGTGGTCGAAACTGTACTGTGCTATACAACTTCAAATCATCAAGCCCCGGTCCGGACAACGATCACGAACACGTGACCTCCAAGCTCTACACCAGCACAAAGAGACCCCGGACTGCGGCTCAAGCAAAGAAGTCGAAACCCAAAGCCGAAACCCTCTCAAACCCTAAACCCTTAACATCCCTAAACTGCCCTAAACCCTAAATCAAAGCCGAAACCCTGTGCTCACTTAAGACAGAAGCATCAGAGGCCTGGCCTTCCTCGGAAACCGGCGCTTCACACACAGAGCCCAAGACCACCAGTGGTGCTGTGATGGTCCTCAAAAGGCCGAAGCTGATTGCAGAGGTTCAGAAGTTTTAGTGTTCAGGGCTTCGCGGTGGTTTTAGTAATTTAGGGAGGCTCCAGGCTCAGAAGGGTTTAACAGTAACCCTCCAAACCTTCGGCTTAGGCTTTAGCTTAGTGGCGGGCACTGAGACGGCGGCGAATTTGTTTGCTAGGAAAGGTGCAAACAGCGTGTTTGACAACTACCCCTGCAACTCTCCTGACACGTGAAGCTTGCCTTGGTATCTGACGAAACTCGCATGATCTGCCCTGAACCCTAAACCCCTCTCTCGGACCCCAAACCCCCAAACCCGTCTAAACTCTTAAAGTCGACTTTCTGGGGCTCAGGAGGCCTATGGGAGGCTAAGGGTCCACTGCAGCTTTTGCGCCGTTGAAAAGAGCTGGGGCGGTGCATTTGATGGGCCGCAGAAATAGGAAGCCCCATTGAAAGAGCACCGAATGCTGAAGTCCTCACACCTCAAGAAACACAGCGATTTCGAGGAATAAACCTAAACCCCAAAACCTAAATCCCTCTCACCTTTTGCATCCAGGACTCTCGCAACCAGCCGGGAAACTCCACAATCCCTCTCACCTAAACGCCCAAACCCTCTCAGATCCGGGCAAGATCTTCGTGCGAATGATGGGCACCAGGCCCTGGCAGCGCGGGTGCAAGGCTGGAGCTGAAAGTTTAGGGTTTAGGATTCAGAGTCAGGGTTTAGGATTTAGGCTTTAGG
>CAJNJA010019990.1:0-10046 GCA_905231915.1 Symbiodinium necroappetens
GTTTATAGGGCATATAGGGCTTATAGGGTCCAGGGTTTATGGGGGTTTTAGGGTTGTTGGGGGTTTGTTTTTTTTTTTTAGGTTTTTTAGGGGTTTCAGACATTGGGAGCCCCAAAGGGTCCTAGGTACTGTTATGGGGGAGACTTTCCCAAATCATAATAACAATTCCTAGTATAGAAACCCTACATTATACAGGTACTTTGGACCCTTTGGGTAAGCAAAGGGTTTTAGTAAGGTCTTGTATTGTCTGTTCGCGGCCAACGTGATCAACCAGTCCCGACACCTGCTCATCGATTTACCTGCCGGCAACCAGACCATAGTTGCTAGACGAGACCAGGGTTAGACAAGCCCTTGAAACACGGATTTGACAAATGTAGGAACCTGATTAAGAAACCCTGGCCCTGTAAACCCAAAATATTCGGCTTCATGTAAGGAACCCTAGTAAAGACGCTAGGTATCAGGTTCCCATACAATTCTGTATGTATGATGTGACTTTCGAAAATCACCTTCTTTGTGGGGCCGTTTTTTAAACAGTGCCGTACTATAACTATGTTGGGGACCTAACAATAGGGATCTCAATCCGGACAGCTACCCACATGATGATCACACTCCGATAAACTTCCATGCGCCACGGTTTAGGGTTTAGGGTTTAGGGAACCCTTTTTCAAAACCCTTGTACAATGGACAAGCATCCTCAGGCGATGCATGCAAAAAATCCCTATCAGACCCTTCCCAAGCACGTATCAAGTCCTAATCGCCCCCCTCACAAGCCTTATATAACCCTATACCCCCTAAACCCTAAACCCCCTAAACCCCCTAAACCCCCTAAACCCTAAACCCGAAACCACCTAAAGCCCTATATCACCGCATAGGTAGGTAAGGCTTTGGGATTCAGCTCCTGAAACCGCCACTCGCGGTCTGCCTGTTCCTGCACCCGAGGGCTGCGGCTTGGCTCAAGGAACCCCTCCTACGGCGGCTCTACGAAATAGATCACCCTGCTTTGAATAAAATGATCTTAAAGATACTACGGCAACCAAACAAACAGCTCCTAAACCCGAGACCTTGAACCCTAAACCCCAAAACCCTAAACACCAAACCCCTAAACCCCTAAACACCTATTGCTCCTACGCCCTAAACCCCAAATCTGTTCTAGATGTTGGGGGCTTATAAGGAGGGTTGATGGCCTGGAGCGTGGGGCTTCAGGAGTTTTATGGTCCAGGGAGTAGGTTGAGGGATGTAGGGGTTAGGGTTGAAGGTTTTAGTGTTTGGGGTTGAGGGATTTAGGAATTTGGGCTTACGGATTGCGTTTGAGGGTTTTAGAATGTTTTGGGTTCACGATTTCGGTTTCAGGGCTCCGCGATTGGAGATGGGCCCACTACTTGATATCTTACTTTGCTCATGCACAATCCTACAAGTACCTTAATTAAGTGATGGCCGGGATGCCGACTACATCAACCCCTAAACCCTAAACCCCAAAACCCAAAACCCTAAACCCTAAAACCCTAACCCTAAACCCTAAAACTAATATGTAGGTACATAGGATCCCTGACAAGGATCGCTAAGCTCTTCGGGCTGATCCCCAAGGCGCAAAATGGCAACGCATTCAACAGTAGGGTCCGTAGATGGGTCCTTGGAACCTTAGGGCGCATGGGGTTTGAGGTTTAGTGTTTAGGGATTCGGGCTTTCCAGCTCATTTTAGGATTCAGGGCTCCAGGGTTTAAGGTTTTAGGGTTTGCCAACACCCCCCAACTACCCGCTGCTAGAGCCTAAGCGCCCGCCAATCAGGACGCCTTCAATTAAAGGATACTTGCGGGGTTGCCGGTAGTGCTTATGGTTTAGACTGTAGGGCTTAGGGCTTATGGGCTTCAGGATTTTGTGGTTTGGGGCTTTGGCCGCACAAGCATCTAAGGTGCCTAATAAGCGTAGTATACCCCCCAACCCCAAGTTCAAACCTCCTATAAGCACGATCCAAAGCCCAAGTGCGAGTACGTATCTCAATATCCATTGTCGTCGCTGACCCTGGTTGGTTCTCGGGATTTGATCACACGCACTGAAGAAGCCACGAGGATCGACAGGGTAAACGAGAGATGATTCAGGGTTTGTTCATCGGTAGTAGCGCCGAATATCACCCCCCAAATTATCAAAAGGACCCTAAAGAGGACCCTAAAATTGAAAACGGACCCTTAGATCGCCCCCTACTTACCAAACATACAAAAGTCACAGGGAGCCCGATCTACATCCGCCCGTATAAAAAGTACCGGGGAACAACCCAAATCCACCTAAAACCCCCCGCGCCAAAAACCTAGCCCCGAAGCTCAACCCCTTAAGGGTCCAAGTTCCCATAAACATAATGGTCTGGGTTTAGGGGCCAGGTTTAAAGTGTAGGGATGTGTAGGGTTTAGGGCCACAAACATAATCCAAGAGGGTCCATATACACTACCATTATGGAATGAGGTCCCCAAAACCATAATAAAACTTGGTCTCTTGGGACCAAGTATTCCAGCTTGGTAGTGTATATTTGACATCTTAATAGGGCCCTAAGTTGACAATCTACGGGGTCCAAATTGAGGGGGCGGGGGGCCGATTGACAAATATTGACAAGTTGAGGGGCGCAGATTGACAATCTGCGGGCTCGCAATTGACAACCTAAAAGCAAAGCCTACAACCTAAAACACAAATGTAAAATCTAGAGCTAACGCCGAGATGTAAAACTCAAAATCTACAGCCAAGAGCTAAATCTAAGAGCAAAACCTAAAACCTTGAACCAACATGTAAAAGCTAAAACCTGAAACCAACATGTAAGTCTAAAACCTAAAACCAAAATGCTAATATCTAAAACCAAGATGCGGAACCTAAGATCTACGACCAAAGCTAAAAACTAAAACCTAAATGTAAAACCTCAAATCTACAATGAAACAGTGAAAGGATACAATCCAAGAGCAAAATCTAAAATCCAAAACCAAGATGTAAAATCTAAATCCTACCAACATTTACCATCAAAAAGCCAAAATGTAGAATCTAAACCTAAAGCCAAGACATAGAACCTAACGTGTACAACCAAAAGCTGAAATCTAAAAACCTGGAACCAAAAGGTAAAGCCTAAAATCTACGACCAAAAGCTAAAATCTAAACACAAAATCTATTATTGCAATACCAAAATGTGAAATCTAAAACCTAAACCGTGTGCCGCCTAAAGCTTGCCGTGACTGTCACTGGCTGCACTTGCAAGGCTCGTTCTTTTTTCATCCTAACTGGACTTCCCAGATGCACATGTGCTTCCAGTCTTCTTTGGGACGGAGCTTTTTTAAAGCATCTCGGAGAATTGAAACTCCCTGGGGTGAAACGTGTGACTTGCAGTCGTGCGACACGCGGACCACATCTCCGTTCCGCGTGCCCTCCTCGCCGTGGACCCGAGATGGACCAGTCAGCGGTCCTTCTCGGCTTGCCGGGTCGCACGGCGAGGAGGAGCTGCGCACTTGCGCGGAAGTTCAGGTCGACCTTCAGCGCCTCCTCGATGTTGGGCGGCAGGCCACGCCTTAATTAGAACTTCGCCAGGCGAGCGGGTAAAAATTAGATTACAAACCGAGGCCCCCGCTCGAAGAAAGACTTCCAAGTCTGTGTTACACAGTCCGCTGTTCGTTCTTTCTGTGGTTCTTGGAGACCTGGGCAGTCGAGGCTTACTTAAAGGACATTCGCCTTCGGCCGGACCCGGCCGTCGGGCTCATCCCTTAAGCACGCCCTCCCGCCCAGGAAAAGAAGACCTGGTCAAAACCCGGTCAAAACTCAGGCCTTGAACGCTAAACAATTTGCACCTGTCCCGGTGTGGAAAGGGCTTCCTGGGCTCTCTGTGGGAGCTGTCCTACCTGTACTGCCAGAGCTGGCCGATGGCTCAGGCAGGTCTGGTCCCAGGTAGCAGGCATAGAAAATTCTTGTTGAGAGCTTCGGGTGAAGAGCTGGGGGTCTAAAGTGTTTGTTTTGCTCCTGTTGCTCGAAAAAGTTGTAGCCAAAGGCTTGCACAACTTCCTGGTGAGCCTTGAGCTGTGCAGGCATCGGAAGTGTTGCATCCCGACCCACTAACATGTCTTCCAAAGCAGCGATCTTGGCCCTGACCTTTTGAAGGAAGCTGGCTGTGGAGATGTCGATCCTGCTCAAGTGGGTTGACAGCTGCCTCTTGGAATTGAAGAAAGCCACAAAGTCGTTGACCCACTCTTTCGGGTCACCGATGCCAGTGCACCTGCCTTCAACCCTCAAGCCCCCAAGGTGCCTGTCACTCAGCTTCTGCAGCAACTGCTTGTAGGTCTCCAGCTTCTTCTTCTTGCAGTCTATTTTATGGTGCCGGCACTTTGTCCCAGGAAACCTTGCAAAGGTTCTTGAGAAAGTATAGGGTTTAGGGTTTAGTGTTTTTTTAAGCTCCTTTTTCCTCCTGCAGAGTCTACAGTCGAAAGGCCCAGGGGCCAGAAGGTTTCGGGCTTAGGGTTTAGGATCTCTAAACTATTGTTGATGATAAACATCCTGCATCACCTTAAGGACCCTAAGCTATGGGAACTATGGGATATTCCTCATTACGGGTAATGCAGGGTTTTTGCATCATCAACCGTAGGGTCTCTTATAGGGCCATCTTTTTTCGGGCTCCCTACAATCGTGGGGACCTGAACAGGGATCCGAATTAAGAGAACTACCCATATATCTCCAAAACAAAGACCTCCAAAACTGCTACCCGAAGGCCCGAAGGTGAGCCCTCCTACCTATTTAATTGGGTGGGACTCTTAGTCCATAAACTTCCCTGAACCTAAACCGCTTTGCCAAAAATCCATAGCACCTCTCTTGAGGAGCCCACCCCCAAACCCAAATATATGTGGGTAATTCTCTACATTAGGGCCCTGTTATAAGTCTGAGGATTCTTCGCAGCCTTCAGCTAGTTTCGAGAACTCAGAATCAGAAATCCTCTCCAAAGAGGGGGAAAAGGTTGTAGATTCGACGTTGGTTCTGGAAACCCTAAACCCGCAACCCTAAACCCCAACCCTAAGCCCCAACCCTAAACCATAAACCCCAAAACAGCTTTGAGGGTTTGGGGAATGTTCTGTTCAGTATCTCAGTGATCTTTTGAGGGCCTTGGGAGGTCGATGGGCGAGCGGGTTTAGGGTTTAGGGCTTAGGGCTTAGGGTTTAGGCGTTAGGGCTTAGGGTTTAGGGTTTAGGGCTTAGGGTTTAGGGCTGGGGTTTAGGGTTTAGGGTTTAGGGTTTAGGGTTTAGGGTTTAGAGGTATTGTCTCTTGTTCCCAAGTGCACCGGGGCCGTAGAGGAAACGCGCATCTTCGATGACTCTCGATCGGCTGTAACGATCGTTAGAAGAGTGCATCGTCATATAAAATGTATAAGTTCTCTCAGGCCGCAACAGCATTGAACCAAAAACAATCTGCTCTCTTGACATCACGACGCTGCAGCTTTGGTAGCGCTCAACATCTTGCTCTGGAAGCCCTGTTCATCCGCGACATAGCGCACACTAAGGGCCATCGAAGTGAAGAGCAGTGCCCGTACCATTTCTGGTGTAGCATCTGGAAGAGTGGTGCCTGCTGCTTCATCGACAGTAGTGATGATTGGGTGTGCCTGGGCCAAGATGCCAGAATAATACGGCACCCTGGAAATCAAGAAGCCTAAAAGAGACACCAATGTAGTTAACCCACCGCATTTATTGACCCTAAACCCTAAACCCCAAACAAGAACTCACAAGAATCGACAAGAACCCTAAAAGGGACCCCTACGTAGAGAACCTCCGACCGGCCTTCTGTAGTTGCTCTTCGAGGCCTGTGGCATGTCAGCCCTAGCCCTTACCCTCAAAGGACCTATATTTTAGGGTTTGGGTTGTAGTGTTTATGGTTTAGGGTTTAAGGTTTAAGGACTCATATTTTAAGGCTCTTGGGCCCAAAGACCCCTATTATATAAGGCTTTTTGGGGCTAGTTTGAGGCTAAGGGGAAAGGTCCAATCTGCTCAACATACCCTAAGGCTCCATGCACCCAGCAACGGTTGATGATATATAAATCCTGCATTACCCATAATAAGGAATCTACCATAATTCCCATAGCTTAGCGTCCTTAACGTAATGCAGGATTTATATCATCAGCCGTTGTATATACACTGAGGCCTTGATGGGGTTCCTAGCTAGGCACTCTACGACATGGGTATGTACTGTACAGGTACTTGGAGCCTGAGGGATCATAAAGTTTTCAGGAGGAATCGAATCTTGGAGTGCCTAAGGGCTTTGTAAAATCTGCAAGGGTTTGGGCAGAGCATCCGAGTATTTGAGTTTCAAGCCCCAAACATTTCAAAGCTTTGTACTCGGGACTCAGAGCTAAACCCCTAAACCCTAGAACCTTAAACCCCTAAACTCTAAACCCCAAACTCCAAACCCTAAACCCCAAACCCTAAACCCTAGACCCTAAAGCCCTAACGCCCTAAAGCCTAAAGCCTAAACCCCAAAACCCCACTACTTGGGCACTTGGACCCTCCAGGTCAGCCGGGGAAACGCCTGCAACTTCAAGGATTGAAGAAGGAAAACCCCCCAATGGTCTGAAGGCTTTTACGATGGCTGTTTAGAGTGCCCAACGCATCCTAAACCCTAAACCCTATACTAAGATCGTTAGTTAGAATCGCATGTAGTCTTTTTTGGGCTCATCCTGACTTGGAGCCCGTTTGCCTGACCCGCGGCTACCCATAGGCCCCTAAGTAGTTCCTTTTTGTGGTTTATATTTAGAACCCGATAAGGTAATCCCAAAAAGGAACTACTTAGGGGCCTATGGGTACTTTGTTGAACACGACAATTACTAGGTCTGACTACGGGAAGAAACCAGGCAGCTGCCAGGCTACGAGTGCACGCCGCAAACATGGTTCAAACTTTTCCGGGTCCAAGTAGTCTCTGAATTATAGTACTTTGGGCTTTTTTGGGGTGCCCAAAACCACAAAAAACAAACAAAAAAAAAACTACTTGGACCCTTGGGGTTTCGCATGCCTACTGGCACACAAACACCAACTGAGAACCGCACCATCGGCTGCACTGGGTAGGCCGCTAAAGCCTCGCCGAACAACTCCCGAACAACGCAGACATAAACATCAGGGGAATGTAGTATCAGGGTTTAGGGTTTAGGGGTTTAGGGTTCCGTAAGGTGGCAGATTAGATGGTTTCCCAATAGCCAAGTCGAAGGCACTCAAGGCGATGAGTGTTGTGAAATGAAGAGCAAGAAGGGCCATTACACAACTTTACGGCAACCTGTTGACTCCTTGCAAAAGCCCACTCACCAATGCCCAATAATGCAAGGGCACCTGACTTAAATGTCATCCCAGATAGTATATGCGTATGACTGCATGTATTGCCTTCTCGCATTGCCTTACCCTTAGGCCCCTAAGTGGTACCTTGTTGGGATTACCTTATAGGATTCTAAATATAAGCCACAAAAAGGACCTACTTAGGGGCCTATGGGTAGTCCCACCAAAATCAGTCAAAGAGAATCTACTCTACCCGCCCCCCACCCCTTTCAAAAACAACGCTCTCATCCTTCGGGGCCTTGAATTTGGGTAGTTCTCTAGATCAGCGTCCCTTTTAGGGTTGCTTTCATAAGGGTGCCGTACGTACTATATTGGGGACCTCGGGGCCTTGAATTTGGGTAGTTCTCTAGATCAGCGTCCCTTTTAGGGTTGCTTTCATAAGGGTGCCGTACGTACTATATTGGGGACCTGAAAAGGGACCTAATTTGGAAAATCACCCATTTAGTAGAGATTAAAAGCCATCACAGAGTTAGAGGATGGGTGAGGTAAGGAAGGGGCTGAATCCAGGATAGTGGGCGTCCTTCGGGGTTCAGGGTTCATCATGTCAGTGCACAGCATCCCGCATGCGAGCAAGAGGCGTTCATCCCACGGTGAACGCACAGCGCTCACTGGCTCAATCCTCGCAGCGGGATGCAATTCAAGCCCGAATTCCCGATACGAGATGTAAAAAAAAGCCTGGGTGTTTAAATTCGGCTTCACTTCCTTATGCGGATCCTACTCTTTTGGGGGTTAAGGGGTCAGGGTTTCTTAATCAGGTTCCTACACTATGCCGGTTTAGGGCTTAGGGCTTTACGGTTTGGGGTTCAGGATTTAGGACTTATAGAGTTTAAGGTTGTACTATACCGTAGACCCTGCCTTACAACCCCAACCCGAGCAAGGCAACAATCCAAGCCCGGGGGCGTCAAGTGGCCACGGCCACGACCAGGGCGGTATCGGCTTCTGATGCGCGCCTCTGAGTCTCCGACGTAGAGTTACAGGTCTGTTCTGTGCGGTTGAGGGTTTCGATGTTTTTTGGGTTCAGGACGTATGGCCATTGCTGTCACTGTCTTCTCCTGCTACTGAACCTAGACCCGTCCCCTAGCCTTAGCCCAAAAATGCAAACCCAAAGCAACCCAATCCACAAAGCGATAACCCCAAACCCCGAAGCCGAATTTGTTGAAGTCGACAAGCTAGTCCCTCTACCAAAACCCGAATCCTGAAACCTAAAATTGGACTCCAAAATCCTAAATCCTAAACCCCAAACCGACATTTCAGACCGAAAAATCTTGAACCCAATCCCGGCCAAACCCCAAACCCTGAACCCGAAATCCTAAAGCCTACGTCTTGGGTTGCGGGTTTTTAGGGCTGCCCTCCATCACCCTAAATTTCGGGTTTAGGGTCTATAGGGTTTATAGGGTTTATAGGGTTTAAAGGGCTTATAGGGCTTATAGGGTTTAGGGTTTAGGGAAATAGCTCCCTTATGCGCCCTATAAGCCCTAAGCCGTAATCCCTTCACCCTCATCCAGCCTGCGGCGCAAGGCGCAGGGGCTCAGTAGACCCCGGCTCCTGACCCCCAAAGAGAACCAGGGAGGCTCCATTTACCTATATAGCATAGGTTTATATAGGGTTTAGGGTTTAGGGTATATTTAGGGTTTAGGGCTGGTCCTAGGGTCCCAAATTAGGTCCCCAAAACCCTACGGCGCCCTCTTAAAAAGGGACCCTCACCATCTACAGACGGGTCTTCCTAGATAGATACTCTCAGGGTCTAAGTATATGCTACCCTGAACCCTAAACCCCTAACCCCAAAACCCAAACCCCTAAACCCTAAACCGCGATACATAGGCACCTGGAGCCTGAGGGAGCCCAGAGGGGGACGTCGAGGTCCCTGAAGACAAACCCTACGGCGCTAAGGTAGTTGTTCTTTTGGTGGGGTCTAGGGTTTAGGGTTTAAGGTTTAAGGTTTAGGGTCTAGGGTCTAGGGTTTTTTTTGTTTAAGGGCTCTTTTCCGTCTGCACGAGGGGTCTTCGGCTAAGGAATCCTCTTTCGAGGCGAGCAATGGACTATGCCCTTATCGCACTGGTCCAAGGAAAATAAAGCTTCAGCTCCACACATCTCTGCCATCCCAATAGCTTAGGGTCTAGGGTTTAGGGTTTAGGGTTTAGGGTTAAGAGATTAGGGTCTAGATGGCTCTAGGGTTTAGGGGGAGGTCTAGGGTTTATAGGGTCCTCTGAACCCCAAAAGGTTATGGGACTTAGAGTCTGCGAGCTACAACCAACACAAGACTCTGAAGCCATTCATCCCCCCCACAAAACCGCCCCCAAAAAACAACCCGGCCCCAAATTCGTCCAAACCGGCTCTTCAAGAAGAAACGCAAAACAAGGGCCCAAAGGCTCCAAGTACCCGACGATCATATACTCTCCCAACTACGTAGTAACCTACATAACTACTACCCGAAACCTAAGTACCTAATGATTGGGTCCTTTAAACCCTTAGGGTCCTTTAAACCCTTAGGTTTAGAGTGTACTAACACAAGGAACAAAATCAAAAGCCTAAAGCCCCTAAAGCCTAAACCCTAAACCCTAAACCCTAAGCCCTAAACCCCTAAACCCCTAAAACCCAAACCCTAAAACCCAAAACCCTAAAACCCAAAACCCTAAAACCCTAATCCCTACAATCCCTAGTCCCTATAAACTCTAGTCCCTAAACCCTAATCCCTAAACCCCTAAAACCCAAACCCCTAAACCCAAA
>CAJNJA010019991.1:0-10046 GCA_905231915.1 Symbiodinium necroappetens
TTGTTGTTTGTTGTTGTTTGTTGTTGTTTGTTGTTGTTTGTTGTTGTTTGTTGTTGTTTGTTGTTGTTGTTTGTTGTTGTTGTCGTTGTCGTTGTCGTCGTTGTCGTTGTCGTTGTCGTTGTTGTTGTTGTTGATTATTGTTATTATTATCATTTCCATCCTTTTCATCCTTATCATTACGATTGAGTACTGTTGTTTTTGAGAAATGGCAGAGACATATTAGAGCCTTAACCAGGCATCTTTCTTTGCCCGGTGCCGGCGGCGTCGGGATTCTGCGGAGGACCCGATCTGATCTTTAGGGCTTTGGGATTTAGAGAGATGAGGATTTAGGGTTTGGCTGTAGTTTTGGGATTTAGGTTGCGGGGGGTTAGATTTTAGGATGGTCGGTTGGGTTTAGGCTTAGCGTTTAGCTTTAGGGTAATCTCCGTGCCAGCTTGTGCCTGAAGACCAAGTTCAATGGATGTTGGGTGGATGCCCAGGCGATTGCACAGGTCCTGATGCAAGGAAGGATACTATGAGACTCCTTTATGGGCTAGAGCTTTGGTGCCTTGCTTTCAGAAAGGACTGTTTCCTGGGATGATAATCTACTGCTTGTTTAGGGCTCTTTTGGGGGGGGGCTGGGGAGGCCATGGGGTCTCTGGGGTTTCGAAAATGGCGCTTACTCAGCGCACACTTTGGGGTCGATTTCTTAGGTCTGCTTCGAGGGCTGGAACAGTATCCCAAGCTTCTCGGGCAGACGGGACAGCGAAGTTTGTACTAGCTCTCGAATCCGTGGGCGTTCAGGCGATTCAGGAAGGTATTTGGAGGCTCCGGGCATCCGACCCTAAGCCCTAAACCCTAAACCGTGTAGGGTTGCCCCTAAAGCTCTAAACCCCTATAAACCCCTGGACCCCTAAGCCCTACACCCCCATAAAACCCTAAAGCCCTAAAATTAAAACCTCTACACCCTAAACCCCTAAAAACCCCTAAAACGCCCAAAGCTTACCTTTGTGAGCAGGGTTTTTAACTCGACTCCTGAGCCCAAACGAAGGCCCAGTTCTTGCTGAAAAAGACTTATTTAGGGCCTGGGCTTTAGGGTTTAGGTTATGTTTAGGCTTTAGGCTCCAGGGCTTCGGTTATGTTTCGGCTTTAGGCTCTAGGGCTATGTTTAGGCTTTAGGCTCTAGGGCTTCGGTTGTGTTTAGGCTTTAGGCTCTAGGGCTTAGGCTTTAGGCTTTAGGTTATGTTTAGGGTTAAAGCTCTAGGGCTTAGGCTTTAGGCTTTAGGTTATGTTTAGGATTTAGGGCCTAGGCTTTGGGGTTAGGAGATTATTGCCCAAGCCCAGTTGCGCAAGCCCAAAGCCAGTTTGAGCAGGGTTAAGATGCAGGGTCCCATGTGTAGGGGTTCAGTGCAGTGGAGCGTTTGGGTGCAAGGTGAGGCCCATGAACCCACATCACGTTGTAAGCCGACATATGAGAAGTACATCTTCGCAAGGACGCCTGGAGTCTGAATCTAGGCTCTTGCAGTATGATCTCTCAGCCTAAGTGAGAGTAAAGCTACACGTTGCTTATTTTCCTGGGAAGCTCTGCCCCCCATACTGACAAAGATGAGGCCTTGATCTAACGCTTTGGCCACGCAGGAGGAGCAGGCAAAAGACCTTAAACCCTGACAACCTAAACCCTAAAAGCCGTAGCCCAAAACCCATAGCCCACAAGCCTGAACCAAAATCCGTCTTCGCCCTATTACCCCTAGGCCCTAAAGCACCAGGAGCCTGATGTTCCCGCTGAGGGGGGCGCCCGTTGCTGCTCCAGACGAAAGCCTGCTGAAGAGGAGGTTGCTGCCCGTCAGCCCTAATCCCTATTAAGACTCTAAACCCTAAACCCCGAAAGGCCTTAAACCTAAGGGCTTTAGGGCTCTTGGCTTGAGGTCCCATAATGACCGTACAGAACGAGATATATAAGGCTAACGATACAGACCCAAGAAAGCTTATGGCGGTACCTGCTCTTTATCGCCACAATTGCAAGAGGCCCACAACCGGGAGCCCTAGCGGTGGTTTAGGGGTTTAGGGCCCTAGCCCAAAGACAGTAAAACCCCACATCCAGAAACTTCCATTCGGACGGCTGAAAGCTCGAACCGTTTGTACCAAACCCTAAACCTCAAGGTCTTAGCTTTGCTTGGGAGGTTTAGGGATTTGGGGTTGAGGCACTTTTTGAGGAGCACAGGCTGTAGGATTAGAGCGTAGAGATTAGGGGTGTTGGCTTTCATGATTTAGGGCAGCGTAGGGTTCTTTTGGTTGTGGGGTTAAAGGGAACTCGTATTTAAGCAGACTGCCTTCTCAAGCCCACATCGAACCTCAGTTATGAATCAACCCTGAAAGCTCATTTAAATTTACTTGCAGCACATGTGTACTCCGATTGCTGGGGAAACGCCCTGTTCTTGCGAACTTTGAAATCAAAAGAGGTTAAGCCGTCCTTGCTTCAAAGGTCGGAAATTTGCACCCCCCTAAACCCTAAACCCAGATAAGCCTGACACAGGCCATTCAGAGGGCCAAAGCTTGAAAACCCTGTTATAAAACCTCTCACCCCAAACCCTGTCATGCCAACCCAAGGAACCCGCAACCTTGATCATAGAGGTTTTATGGCCTTTATGGCTGTTGGTTTATAGGGGGCCCTGTAGGATTTGGGTCAGCCCCGGCCGACACCCGAAAGCGCCAGGAGCCTCAAGCACCTCCAGAGGGTGCCACTGGGTGCTGCTCCCGACGAAAGCCTGCTGAGGAGGAGGAGGCTTGGGATTGCTTGCGCTTCAATAGTGACCAATAGTATTTGGAATTCCTTGGGCCTCCTCATTATACTTTATATAGATAGCATAGTATACCCCAAGCAATTCTTCCTCGCCTAGCACAATTATATTTAGGCCTGCTATCAGGAAGATCTTTCGGCCCAACCCTCACCCCGGCAGAACCCGACACTGCAAGCGCTGAACAAAGCTTTCCACCGAACCTCACGCCCTGAACCTTATATAAATCCCTAATGACCCGCATGCCTTAAATGCAAAGCCGGAATAACTTTCAACTTATATACTTGAAAAGTAACGGGTCGGCGGCGATTGAAGAATGGACCAGCGCCAATGTGTGTGTGTGTTTAAGGTGGCGCCTTGTCACGTTAGGCGTGTTTGGTCTACTCGACTCAACTCTAATGTAGGGGCCGTAGTAATTAGAATAGGGTTTTGGGGATACTATACTATAATTATAATAAGGAACCCCCAAAACCCTATTCTAATTATTAAGGCCCCTACGTTACACAGGAGACTGCTTCTGCCGACTCTGCCGCTGGTTGGTGTGCACGGCGACTTCGTGCAGCTGAGGAAGAGGAAGAGAACAACCAGGTGGCAACGGCAACTTTCAGGTTCAGCTCAGCGTAGAGAGGGCGCTTTTAGCGCAGACACTAGACCCTAAACCGGTTCTGAGGACTACGACCGAAGCTGGAGCAACGTTCTCTTTAGGAACCTGCTTACTAAATTCCCCCTGACCCTTCAAGCTGCAGGGCTTTGGAAGCTCCAGAAGCACAGCACCGCCTCAGAGCAGTTTCTCTTGCGCCGCCTTTGATCCCGAAGCTGAGCGACTGTCGTGTCTTGAGTCCGAGCAGCTCTGAGTTGCCTATCAGGCCCAAAAGGCACCCAAACTAGAGGATAAACCCCAAAAGAAGCCGGTGGAATTTGAAGCCAGACATGTGCCAGGAAGCAGAGGCTGGCGATCAGTCCCTGAGCCGGTGGTGCAGCCGGCGTCGGTGTACGACCGAGGAGGAGCAGAACGAATTTAGCATATAGTATAGGGGTCTAAATAATTGCCACTACTATTTTGGGGGTTCCTGCTTCTAAATTCCGTGGGGTCCCTCCAGTCTTCTAAGAGGCTCGAGATTGGCATCCCAAGGTGCGCGTGGGGTCCCGCCAGTCCTCTACAAGGCTCCAGAGAGGCTCCAGGGAGGCATCAAGGCGCGCGTCGGGTCCCTCCAGTCCTCTAAGAGGCTCCAGACAAGGCACGCGTGGGGTCCGTCTTCTCCAATATAATATACCTCAAAACCCTACTCTGATCATCAAGGCCCCTGATATCAGGTGCCTGAATCATTGCGAGCACCATTCCTTGTGTGCTCCTTCTTCCCTCAGGCATGTTTTAGTATACGCCAAGGCCATAGAGTCATCAAGGCCTGTATATAGGCAAGTTTCGGGTCGAGGGGAGTGTTTAGTGCGAGGGTTGCTTTCAACTAAGCCGTCGTTCCTCCCTCTCGCGACTCCGAGCTTCATCCCAAGGCAGCCATACCGACCCCATTCGAAGAGATGCCCTCGACACTCATGAAGCCTGAATGGTTACCATATGATGCCCCAGGGTTCCTCAATATGAATATCCTACTAGTTTATGCACCGTTCCGAAGAGCCTCCAACATCATTGTGCAGTGCCTTTTGAAGGCAAGGATCTTCATGCTTGCATGGAGTCTACGACCGGGGATTTATGGGAAGAGCCGAAGCACATCTGTGAATTGTTTGATTCTAATTTCAAGAACTTTAAAATACTCCGATACCCGATAATAAGATGTTTCAAACTTTATTATAACAATATCCACCGAAACCCGGTTCTAAATCTTGCGGTCCTTATGCTATGCCCTCGACACCTGACCCCGCTGGATCTTCGACACATTTCTGCAACGACATGCAGATCCCGATCTGCACGACGAACCTTCTACGACAAGGTTCTTACCCAGTCGGTTTTCTACATTTGGCATTATCACCAGGTGTGACAAATCAACATTTCAGTAACACAAGCAACACGCCGTCCTGTTTAAGTTAGCAACAACAAACATCCCTACCACAATTCGCTAAACACATACATGACTTGGTACACTCTGACTCTGACTCTAAATCCTAAACCCTCAACGGGTAGGATCCTTTCTTTGGTCCCCAAAATAGTACGGCACCCTAATGTAAAGGACCCTAAACGGGACCCTAGTTTGAAGAACTACCCAAATTAAGCCTAAAGCCCTAACGGACGTACACTGTATGAGGAGGGGCAGACCCTCATGGACTCTGCGGCTGATGCAGAGGCCAGGTTGTGCAGGGTTCATTGAGATGCAGATAAAACCTAGAATGCTATCGAACTTCACTTGAGTAAGCCGGGTTTTGCATCTTTGTTTATGCGTGCGCTCCAGCTGCGTTCACAGGTCACACGCTCAGACGGACCCCAAAGTCGTGAGGCCCACCCTGAACCTTAAATCTCTCGCTCCAATGCCCTGCTAAGTGCTTTCGAACTTGCGGAGGAAAGGAACCCTCAGCCATCTATCTCAAAGAGCCGCAGCTTCATGTTGACCCTTCGTTCGCAAGCCCCAGATCGGCAACCATACAGGGCCTGAGTGTCAGGATACTTTTCTCAACCCTGTCATGTGGTCATGTCCTTGCGAAGCATTACCCTAACCCCCCAGGTACCTACTATATGGGGTACTAGAGCCCGCAGGGCCCTATATAGTAGGTGGCTGGAGGGTTAGGGTTGGGATTTGCATCTTCATTCCTGCTAAGCTCGGGGTCTGTAGGGACCTGTACAAAGGGTCCAAGTACTAGCACATACTAGGCCTAAATGGCTACTAAGTAGCTGCTATAATGGTACTTGGACCCTTTGGGTAATTGTTGATGAGCTCACCCCCCCCCTTTGTTGCGCAACATAATGCTACGAGGCCGTTGGCCGCCCATGCTAAGGGAGACGGAGCCAGCATTAAGTGTATTTCGCTGGCAGCTACACGTTCGGATCACACCCGAAACAGGGGTCGACCCTCACAGCGGCTCCGCTGTGTGAAGCTAAAGCAGCTACACAAGGTGCGATACACAACCTGAGGGTTTAGGGGGTTTAGGGTTTAGGCCTAAACCCTAAACCTTAAAGGGGCCTGCACCTTTCTTCGGCCTGCATGCTTCAGGCGCCCGCTGCATCATCCGCACAGGCAGTCCCAGTGCAGGGACAAGTGGGTCGGGGCACAGGAGGTGTTTGGAGCTTTTGGGGCTGGGGCCGGGGTGGTTCCTGATGCGAGTGATAGCGCGTAATCCTGAACCAGAAGTTACTGTGCTGTGTTTGTGTGCTCGTACGCTTGGGTAATGCAGGCAGAGCTACACACACGCATAGTTAGGAGGT
The DNA here is from genome assembly GCA_905231915.1 of Symbiodinium necroappetens. Classification (NCBI taxonomy): domain Eukaryota; class Dinophyceae; order Suessiales; family Symbiodiniaceae; genus Symbiodinium; species Symbiodinium necroappetens. Next base: position 6,145 of record CAJNJA010019991.1, read on the forward strand.
AGACTTAAGAGTATGTACCCAGATAGGTCTTAGCTCGAGCTGGACACTCCAATTTGCAACTATATTGTTTGATTGAACGAATCTTTGGGTCCCATGCCCTAGCCCTTGACATGAACGAACCTGAAAATCCTTTTAACAAAGCCCGTAGCTTTAACCCCAATCGAGCCCTCATAGACCTAAAAACCTCCTTTTGCAAACCGGATTCAACAACTTTAATAACAGACCCCTACACTCCTATAAGCACCTGTAGAAGAAAGATACCCAGAACTCTAAAATCCTGAACCGTAAAACCCAAGCCCAATACAACCCAGCCCCAAACCCTAAACCCCTAAACCTTACACCCCAAACCCTAAACCCTAAACCCCTAAACCCCTAAACCCCCAAGCCCCCTAAACCCCTAAGACCCCCAAACCCTAAGACTCTGCGAGCTTTTCAGGCTTTGTCAGCCCGGCGGTCCTGGTCTCCCCGCGAGGCCCGCGTTTTTTGCGTCTCTGTTGGGTCCAGGATGCGGGTCTGGCGTGTTGAAAGTTGGGTTTTTTAGGGATTCAAAGGATTGAGGGTTGAGGGTTCAGGTGTTCAGGGGCTTTTAGGGTGAGGGTGTAGGGCAAAGGGTGCTTAGGGGTTTTAGAGTGTAGGGCAGCGCTGGACGTGCCGGAGCCGAAGTCAAGAGAGACTCAGAGCTGTGGAACATAGTGAGCCACCTAGATCCTGAGAAGCCGAAGTCCGTAATTAGCCCTGCCCCGACTCCAGGCGTGTGCCTCGTTCACAGTGCCTACGATATGTCGCTGTCTATCTGATGCTACTGTGTGCCGGGGGAAAGCTAACACGCGCCATGCTCCTTCCTACTGGTGTGATGTCTTCAAGTATCCCCTTGGATGTATTATCTCCACAGCCTTACCCTGCTGCCTTTAGACTGGAGGAGCACAGTGCGCGTGTAACGTGATCGTCTTAACCAGAAATGCCCTTGCCTTACCAGCTGCTCAAACCTGCTTTAACCCTATACCCCCGAACAATGGTCGTGTTTTTCACTTGGATGCGCCCCTCTAGTGTTTTCCCGTGCCTTTATCATTTCACGGGCATCACAGTAGTTCTATAGTGCTGAGTCTTATGACTAGATGGGCCGTATGTCGAAGCTCGTGACGAGCGTCTTGGGGTGTTCTACTTCAGACCTTGTGTTTTGGGACTTAGGTCTGCTGTTCGCTACTCTAGGTGCTTTTTTGGTGGGGTCGGGATCTCTCGCAGTACGGATGCCTGGGTCTGTGAGAGACCTAGAGTAGTCTCATCTGCCGACTTGGGGGCACATGAGCCTCCCTGCGAACCATGGACCAACCTCGCTTGCACTGCCGAGTTGCGAGAGTCTAAACCCTAAACCCTAAACTGTGTGCCTTGCCTGCCTGGTGCGAGTGTGAGAGCCGAAACTGTGTGATGAGGTCTGGCTTGTTTAGAGTAAGGGGTTTAGGGTGTAGGGTCTACAAGCCATAAATTCTAAACCCTAAACCATAAATCCTAAAGTGTATGATGAGGTCCGGCTTTTTTAAGGGGTTTAAATCTTGGCCCCGATCCTTGGGGTCTCGGGTTGGGGATTGTTGGTCTAGGGTTTCGGCTTTCCAGATGGGGCGTTCAGGGTTTAGGGGTTAAGGCTTATTGGTTAGGGTTTAGGGGTTTCGGGTTTAGGGTTAAGCTTCAGGGGTCGTCAGTTTTGGGGTTGCGTCGTTTCGTGAGTTCTCAGGCTCCCTTAAAACCGTCCTAAGCATACAGTGTTCCCAAGTAAGGCCAGGGGGGGCTATTCTCTTGCGTATTGTTCCGGGATAGTGGATCAACTGTTGAGTGTGTGCGGGTCAGATCGGGGAACGCACTTTGTGGATCTGACTGTGTGGCGTGCTATCCACGCCCTTGGTGTTTGTTAGGGCAAAGCCACCGGTGCTTGATTTTTATGCAACCTTAAACACCCAGACCCTGCGTTGAACATGATGTGCTTCCTGCCTGTTTACGTGGTATCCGCTTACGATGCTCCTGGCCCTCTCCGCTGCTTTCGTTGGCAATTTCGCTGCATGTTACTTGTATGCTACTGCTGTTCTCTGACCTGAGAGACGGTTCGATATCTTGGCCATCCTGGTACTAACAGGACTTTCCGTATCCTCTGGATGAGCTATGGAAAGCAGAAAGAGGAATTCTACTGGAATTTCATAGCTGAATTTTCTGGATTGCTGGTTCACCTCGTTACATGCCTAAGCCTTGAACTCCAACGCCCAAATTATAGCTCTGCTCAATATAAATAGCTGCTTTAAATAGATATTGTTGTACCCTAGGTAGTATTAGGGAGACCCTTTAAAGGGGACCCTTCTTAACCCTACTTATGGCCCCTCTTAAAAGGGGCCTTATTGAGAGGGTCTATATCCCCAAGGGTCCCCCCAATTCTACCTCCTATAGTATGCGTTAAGGAAGCAGAAAACTCCTGAGCTCCTCGAAGCAGGACCAGGCGCCAGCTGCGGTGATTGGTGCGGAATCTCCAGACACTTGACTGACATTGAACTTTGAGGGTTTAGGGTTTAGGGCTAAACTTTGAGGGTTTGAGTGGAGCGATCACAATGACCGGTAATAGTGATCATAGTGTTCCCTTAAAAATAGTCCTTATCCAATCCTAACCAGCAAAAACACCAGCGTTTCGCCTGGGTCGTGGGCAGTTTGAACCCGAGGCCTTGATTTACAAATGCCGAACCCAAGGCCCAAGCCTCCCCACAAACTCAAACCTAAGGGCAAACCCCAATCCCAAACCCTTCACATGGCAGGGAGCTGCAACAAAAGCTGAAGGTGAGAAGAGCCTGGATAGCTAGAAATACTATTCCTTGGGGTACTAGTATAGATAAACCCTAAACCTAGTAGTATAGATAAACCCTAAACCCATAAAAATTACACCTAGAAACTGAACACCCTGCTCTAGATTCTAGATTCTAGTCATTACGGCCCCTACTGAGGTCAAGCCCGAGCCTCCAAGCCTCATAAGCCCTCTGCAGCCCAACCAGGTCGATGCCGAGGGCGAGGAAGAGGAGGCTGTGATCTGCAGCAGCTGTCGTTTCCCTTTTCGTTGTTGCTTCTCTTCTGTGGTGTTGGGTGGTATTTTGTCTATTGCTGGTTGGGTTTAGGGCTTAGGGTTGAGCAGTTTTTGTGCCACTGTCCACCACTTTCGGGAATAGCAAGATGCATGGATCCATCTACCTTCCAATCAAACGATCGATGTGCTGCAAGCAGCGCCGCCGCCAATTATCGCGTATTTACGAAGTCCCCTGACCCTTGAAATGCACTCGTTGTTTGTTCGCTTCTCTTCTTCATAACCCACTTTATGATGTAGAAAGCCCAATAAACCCGAAAGGCCAAAGCTAGAACTATGCAATCCCGGGTTCTTTCCCGAAGCTGCAAGCTCTGCGAGCAGGAGACCCAGCAAATGGGCTCAGAGGCCGGTCCGGGTCATTTGTCTGCTTACACTTCATTCACATTACCATAAGGCCCAAAACCTGCTTTGTCAACAAACTCTAGAGTAGGGTTGATAGCGAACTTAAGAAACAAGTTATGTTAGTTTCAGGCAAAGCCTCCAACCCCACAGATCTCAGCATTCGGTGTTTTCTCGGCGAAGACCAACCAAGACACCAGACAACCAGTCTGAAACCTAAACCCCAAAAGGTCCTACCTGCCCACACAATAGAAGCTTAATTTCTACTCTAGATACCCTACTTCCTACTTTCTCGGTACTTAGGACGATTTGGGACCCTAAGTCTGAATGCTGTGCGGGTGCAGTATGTAGGCCCTCCGCCACCTCTCCCCCACCCACCTTCAAAGCGACAACCTATGCAAACAGTGCTATAAGTTTAGCACATCCATACATGCATAGCTCTCTCTCTCTCTCT
>CAJNJA010019992.1:0-10046 GCA_905231915.1 Symbiodinium necroappetens
GACAGAGCCAGAGACAGAGAGAGAGACAGTAAGAGTATTCTGGTTTCAACAAGCAGACTGCCCGTCCTCCACCTGCATTGCTTCAAAGCTGGGGCGGTTTTCATGAATCCCCTGAACCTCTGGAGGAGTGGCGGCAGCTTGGCTGCATGTGCAACTTCCATGGTTGCATCCGTCCTGCACTTATGCATTTGGAGCCTGGGGTCTGGAATCGGAGAGGTTGGGGTAGTCTGGGCGGGACAGACTATGTGTGGGTATCTGAGTTCCAGCTTAGTGAGAAGAGCTCGTAGGATGTTCCGAGGCACCAATCGTGAAACCTCAGTATCACTACATTTCCCCCAACTCCTTGTTGCCAGCATGCTTGAGATGCAAAGGCACTCACTGGCGTCGAGAGAAGCAAATTTACGAGCACCGGAGAGCCCTCGTAGAGAAACAGGTGCACCGCATGACAAGCTACTCAGCCTGTGCCTATCTCAGAAAGAGCTGCAAAGCCGGACGATATCAGAACCCAGAGGCCTACACCGGAGACCCCAAACCTCGAACCCCCAAGCCTCTGAATCCCAGAACCACCCCCCATCCCAAAGCCTCTGAGAGTCTGGAACCCAAAGGCCTATGAGGCCGAGGAAGACGTCCTCACCGTCATCACAGCTTTGGATGGCTCGGAGCTGAATGGCAACACGCCGCTCGGCCGCCCCTGGGATTCAGGCTGTGGAGCTCTGGGTGTTTCAGGTTCTGCTTCTTTGCAGCACTGCCGCAAAAGGCCGCTATGATGTGGAGCATGTTTCTGGTCGCGGGCGTATTGCCAGCAGTGCATGAACAGATGTCAGTGCAGTCTGAGCGCCCGCACCTCCAATGGGATCTAGAGTTTAGGTTTGGAAGGGAATTCTGAGTTGGACAGTGTGCCCTGCAAGTTCCATCATTGACGTCCATTTCATGTTTGCTGGAGTGCTCAACACATAGACTGTCTCATAGACTCCTCCGATGGCTGCTGTCTTCTACAGGTTGCAAGTTGACCACTGGACGATGCCGGAGAGAAAGGCGCATGCACGCGCCGGAATCAGAGGGAAGGATGAAAGCATCTGTTCATCTGATGTTGGTGCATCGCACAATGGGCCATATTGCAGGTAGCAAGCTAGCTGCCATTTTTCAGTCTTTCAGTCACAAGTCAAAGAGCCCGTGTTGGCAGGCAGAGAGGCGCGGAGAGAGAGGTGAGGAACAGCAAACCGTGCACAAAAAGACGGCCGGCAAGCACGGTCAACAAGTTCCTGACACAAGGCTTAGAGCAGTTGAAAATTGAGGACATATCAAGCTGCGCCACGACGAAGCCGCATACTACCTATAGTATTCCATGGGCGGAGCGAGAACCCTTCCCTCACTTCTCGCGGGCAGGGCAAGAAGGGAGAGGCCGCTCTGCTGGATCAGAGATGTTTCTGAGGGCTTCGGGTTCAGGGTCTAGGTCTGGGGATACCAGTGTCAGTGGCTGAACGAACTCACAGTAGGGGAGGTGCTATTGCTTTGCCTTTAAAAAGCTTTGGATCAGAGGTTGCTGTCTGCAGCTGCCTGGTTTTTGTGTTTCCAGCATGTTGTATCCGGAATCCGGTGCTTTCGGGTCAAGTTCAGTTTCGTGTCGGTTCTGAGGCCGAATCAGGTTGACAGGCGCCTGGTCCGGCAAATGAAGGGCTGAGTAGCAGGGGTGCATGACAGAATCGCGAGCCCTCGCGTATGAAGTCCCAATTCCCGCAAGCCCATAGAAGCCCCAAAGAAGCACCGCGAAGCCCTTTGAAAGTCTCCAAGGTACCTGAGGCACCAGAAGCAAGGAAAGGCAGACCTAGGGTAAGTTCTACTCTAAGACTGCAAGCGGCCGGCTTGTTGCTTGAGGTCAAGACCAAAGAGGAGATTGCCACCCGTCAACAAGTTGGTTTCGATTTCGGCCGTTCGGTCCTTCTTCCAGCACATCGAAATTTCAAGACCGAAATAGCATCGATCTCTCCCAATCCCCTGCAAACCCAGAGAAGATGTGAGTCGAGTTATCGACGAAGTTCGGCGGCTCATCGTGGGAGTGCTTAGCCAGCCGAAGTTCAGCACCTAAGCTTGAACCTTGCAGCCAGAACCGCTTCCGTCCTGTCCCGGTCAGCCCCAGAGAGAAATCCTTTCATCATGGCTCCGCAGCCCAAGGGCCCGCTCAAGACGACTTTTGCTTTCCAGGGCGCGCTTGATATAGGATCAGCATTGGGTCGTCCCTCAAACCGAGGCCTGACAAGCGCCACAAATGATTTTGAGATGCGTTCCAGTAGCTGTTTACAGTTGCGAAAAAAGGCGACAGCGCAGAAGGAGCAGTTGTGCTTTAGGAGGACTTCGATCCAGGATCTGATTACTATACTTTAGCTGCTTTAGCTGCTGTCGGGCTCATGGCTGTGGGCTTTGGGCCCGCAGACCACGAGTGAAATATCAAGCCCTGCTGCTCTGTGACCTCAGTGCTCTGCTCGAGTCATGCGGCTTTGAAAACTGAGCGGTGCACGAAACTTTAGAGTTCCACGGTCGCACTGCTCTGGAACCCAGAGAGCGCGAGCAACTTGGGCGAATGAGTCAATGCCTGAGGAGTCTTGGTATAGAAGCTTCTGCAGTTAAGCAAATTTCTGCTTAGTGTTCCTCATCGTAAGGAAACCGTAAAAACCCCCAAGGCTCTACTGGTATTCTTCCTATCGTATCGACTAGTGTCAGGGTTTTGCAGGGCTGGAAGGACGAAGGAGCCTTTGTTCGAGTTTCTCAAGTTCTGGTACTCCCGCTCAGTAGTGGAAAGGCAATCCCGGGCATGCATTTGGCTTCTACGTTTGGGCTCAGAACTTATGATGGGCTCTCGCCCAAACTTGCCTTGGTGCGTTTCATTCCAGCTTGAGGCAGAGAGCTTATGGCTTAATCTTGAAAGTTAGGGTCCATCCCGACAGGAATTTCAGCCAACAACTGATCCAGGCCCGTGCTCCCGGAAAGGTGCAGAGACTTCGGGGTTCCAGTCCGCCAGGGCTTCATGGGAGGACTTCTTAAAGCGCATTTTCCGGTGTTGGTGGGTGTGAACAGGGCTTTTGCGTCGGTGATGAAGAGCATGCAAGTGCATGGGGCTATGCCCTTTATGTCCAGGATTTAATGTTAGGCTAAGGCTCTCAGATGGTTTCTGCACGGCCTAGCAGCCTGTAGGAGTTTGTTGATTGTAAGTGTTGGGGTGTAGGTTTGGGACGCGCAAGGTCCACCTTGTTGGCCCTCGTCCAAGGATGGGCTTTGTCCGGAAAACTTCTAAAAAGGTGGTTATGCTTTTGGGAATGTTTTTGTTGCTCACCGCAAGCCTCAAAGCCCGAAACCCTACGCCTCTACCAAGTAAAATGCCGAAAGCTTTAAAGCAAACACACCAAGCCCCAAGCCCCGAAGACTCCCTTAAAACATCTTAAAACTAGAATGCCTTAAACTTGAACCCCTCGACCCTCAGGCTCCGAAATCGGCAAAAAGCACCAACGCCCACGGCCTAAGCCCCAGTAGCCCTGAAAGCCAAGAAGAAAGTTCTCCTTTGGAGAAATAAATTCAGCACCCAAGCCAAAACCTGAAGACCCCAGAAACCTTTTGAACGCCTCGGAAGCCCAAACACAACCTTAAACTCATAAACCCTGGGTCCCAAACCATGAATAAGCCCCTTAAGCCCTAAACCAAAGAAGAACAACAAATAAACCTAAGGCCAAAATACCACTGCAAAAAATCCATGTCCAAACAACAGTATTAAAAACAAACAAAACCGAAACTGCGCTCCAAGCTCCGCAGCGTTCCGGAGCGCTTAAGGCCGAGGCCTCTGCTGCCAACACGCAGCTCGAGGCCTCCCGGTCCCTTTCAGCAGTCAGGGTCCCTTCATGGTTCTCTTAAAAGGATCCCCCTTTGAGGGTACCTGCAGGGATGCTTTTATGAAGTTTAGAACCCATCTAAGGGTCCGTTTGAGAGTCCGGTTGAGGGTTTTTGCTGGGACCCTCAGCTTTGTTTTAGGCTTTAGGATCTAGGGGACTCGGATTTTGGAGTTGGGGTTTAGGGTTTAGGGAGATGGTGAGGGTTAAAGATCCTCACTTTCCTCCGGCCGCAATGGCAAGTCAGCGAAGCCCTCAACTTCGCCAAGCCTCACCGAGTCGCCGAGTTCTGTGCGCTCTAATCAGATCAGCCCCAATTCCTCGCGAGAAAGTTGCAAAGCACCCACACCCTGCCTGCACAGAAGGGAAAGAGCCCTAAGCCACAAAACGCTGAACCCAAAAAGAAAACGCCCCTGTCTAACACCCTGAGAAACGAACCCAAAAAACTCTTTGAAAGACCTAAAACCCAGGCAGACCGAGACCGCCTTGAAGACATCGACGCCTCGGTCGTGGCCTTGGACTGTCGAGTCTTTCGAGGGGTTGGGCTTGTAGGGCTGAGCCTCGGGTCTCGGGTTTGGGGTTTATTTGGGCTTTGGGATTCAGAACTGTGGGTTTAGCTTTAGAACTTCGGGCGCTGGGTTTAGGAGTAGTCTTCGCGGACTCTTGTGGGCTTTGAGGGTTGATTTAGGTCCTGGTATTGCTTGCAGGCGTTTCGAGTTTAAGCCTTTAAGTTTTGTAGGGTTAAGTACTTGCAGTCTTCATGATTTAAGAGCAAAATTCTTGTTTAAGAAGAAGGTTCATGTGGGGCTTGTTAATGTAGGGGCCTTAAATATCATCTTTGTCTGTCTGTCTGCCTATCTGCGTGTCTGTCTGTGTCTCTCTGTCTGCCTGTCTGCCTGTCTGTCTGTCTGTCTCGCTCTCGTTCTACGTGTCTATCTACCTGTATATCTATGTGTCGACCTATCCATCTACCTGTCCGTCTATGCAGATATTTCGTGCCAGACATAAGTACATCTCAGTCACCAACTATTTACGCCCACAGGTTACCCCTATAAAGCCTTATGTTACCCAACTCTGGTTTTTGAGACCTTCACTATAGTGGTCGTACTGCCGCATTGAGGCTGTGAACTTGAGTTTCGAAGTCTGGAAAAATCTGGAGTTTCTGTTCTCTGTGCTAAGGGTTTAAGGCTTCAGGGTTCAGCCGTTCAGCAGTCAGTGGTCCACGGGTTAAGGGCGTCTTCTTCACGATCTGGAGTTTACGCCCAACCCCCACAAATGGAAGCTCAGGTCATTCGACGCCAGCGGCAGCTACTCCTTCTGCTTCAACGGGAGGACCAGCTCAGCTGCTTGGGGTTTTGACTCTTGAGGTGTGCAGCTGTGGTCCAGTGGCGATGGATGCAAACGCATCTCAGCCACTGCCGATGCAGTGGGGTTCACGAATATCCAATATCCGTCACCTCTGAGCCTGAAAACCGCAAGAATCCCGCAAACCTCCTGCCCCGTGCCTACAACCCAGGCCGCCGCAAGCCGAAGCCCTGTGGCCGAAATTGTAACTCTTTTCTTTCGCCCGTCTATCCATGTGCACATCCATCCATCGACCTACCTACTTGCCTGCCTGCTTCCCTAGCCTACCCACCCAGCCAGCCATCCATCTACAAACATAGACAAGTATGTACAAACAAATATAGGTACATGCGTTTATTGGTATGCCGAACATACATCTCTTCATGTCTCCAACCCTATTCGGGTTGGACTCCATCATCCCCAGAGTCGACCAGGAGCTTCGGACAGAGCTGTCCGGCCCTCAGCCATCGTAGCTGGAGCATTTTCCGGGGCCCTGTAGGGACTTCGGCATTCAGAGAGCTGGAGAGGTTTGAGATTTGGTTTCTTGAAAGGCAAGGTGATGTGGTTCGGATTCAGGCTAGCGGCAGTTGCGACAGTTCGGCTGCAAGCATGTCCGCAAGGGTTGGTAGTAGTTGCGTTCCATGCAAGCTCCTGCATTTCACGTGCAAGTTGTTCTTTTGGATGGAAAATTCTCGCCTGCATCGTTGTGTGAACCCGCGCATCAAAGGTCAATCAACTTGCCACCGTCGTTTCCGCTGAGGATCGGGTCGGGTTGGAGGATTTTCGGTGACATATGCGCTCCCTGCTGCAACAGCTTCAGACTTTGAAGGTCTGGGGTCTTCAAGGGCTTTTGTTCAGAGCCCTTGCCCTTCGGCTTCTGACAATCCATTCCCGAACACGGCTACTTTAGAGTGTTGGTTCGATGTTGTGTGTTTAAGAAAAGACTTGCAAATAGGTGGGGCTTTCACGGATGTATGCCTTCAGCGCCCCCGGAATTTGCAGGGCCAGTTTCTTGAGCACCTCTTGGGCCTGAAACTTCAGGGACGGTGGCGGGTTTGCCCGTGGTGGAGAAAGGGGAGGAGGAAGATCCAGGCCTCCTTCGGGAGATCTACAATGACACATGATATAGTTAACACATGCAGAAACATAACATATTATAGTCACAAGTAAATACAACCAAATTAATATATACATATACACACACGCACTTATGTAACTTTAGCTTAGTAGTTGGTTTGAACAGCGAGGTTAATTAATTGGGATACCCTGTGTTGGCTGGGGTCCCGCACCACCCCCAAGAGATCAAGGCTTTCTTCTCCAGCCTTGCAAACCCCAAGCCTTAAACTCCGGAACCCCAAACAAGCTTCACGCTTGGTCGTATCACCGGAAGCGACCCCTATAACCGAATATCTGTGCAGGCTGGAGGCCCTACCTAAGCCACAATAAATAGCGTTTGGCCTCAAACTTGTAAGGGACATCAACGAGGCCAGCAAGCTTGATTATTTCAGCTGGTAAGCCTTTAATCTTAAGCCTCTGAATCCACGTGAACATGTGCTCGCCCTTAGTTCCAGCGGGTATACAGAATGTCTTGGAGCCGGCGCCTTCCTTCATGGGAACTCCACAAGCGGGCGCCCGTGCCAAGAGCAGCTACTCCTGTTTGTTGCTACTATCGCAACTCGTCTTGCAGCATACGCTGCACACCTGGGTGCATCTGAAGCAGTGAAGGACCATAGAAGGCCTGCAAGGCCCAGCAGTTCCCGGCCGAGAAGGTCTTAAAGTCAGCCGAAGCCCAAGAGCCCCTCCAAAACGCCGCAGCTACGACTTTCTGTCGCCCACATCAGCGGATTGACAGACCAAGTCCGCCGGAAGGCCGGCCCAAGCCGAGTTTCCTGAGAAGATGCCGGGTGCTCTGCAGGGGCTTGTCATTGTTCGGGGGGGTTATAGAAGCTTGGACCTTTTGGATTCTGGGTTCAGGGGTTCAGTCCCGATGTCCAACATGTCGCACGCACGGTAACTAGTGCTGGTGAATGTAGAGAGGGGATTTCGTAGCGCGTGTACTGCGTCCTGTTGCTTCCCTTCAAACCTTACGAGTGCGGCGCCCTCGAGCCTCAGCAAACTCAGAACCTTGTCAGCCAAGGGAGCTCGACATGCTCAACCCTGAACCCTAAACCTACAGCATATCACCCGGCAACTCTTTAGCACCCTCAACATCCTTAACAGCATTGAAGCCATCGACGACCCTCCAGCCAAAGCTGACCCTTAAAGCCCCAGAGCCTTAACGCTTTGAGTTGCAAGTTAGTGCCTGGACTATGACAGTGATGTGCGTGTCAATGGCCCTCAGACACCAAGCCAATCTGAAACTGAATCCCTGACCCAAGACCCTATCACCTCATCATCGAACCCTAGAGATGGAAAGCCGAAACCCTGACGAAGCCCCAAACCGAACCCGAGACCCTAAGCTTTAAAGCCTCAGCCCTGAACCGCGCGAGTGTAGAGAGCCACATGACAGCCGGGCCGGGCCCAACGCCCAGCAAGGAGGCATAGCGGGAGGGTGTTTAGGAGTTAGGGTGTTCGGGGTTTAGGGTTTCAGGGTTGCGCCTAGCAGGGTTGAGCTTGGGGCTCGGGGCTTCGGGATCTTGGGTGGTGAGGGTACTCCCAAAAGTTGGGAAATCATGATGCTAGGTTTTGTCGCCTCCCACGCTTGGCGATGAAGTGAGTTCTATTTTCCAGACTTTCCGTGTTTGGACTTGTCTGCTTTGTAGGCCAGTTGCGGCCACTGCGGCGCCTCGTTCGTGTCACGCATCTTGGCTGCTTTAAGTTCACTGGTTGCATTCTCCCTAGGAGACTTGTTGGGATCCGAAACAGAACAGTGTCAATCTGTAAGGATCAGCAAAAACCAGAAGCCGTCCTCGAATCCATTAATCTGTGAATGAAGACGCAGGCAACGCGTTGTTCAAGCACCTGGCAGAGAAATGCGACCCCTTGGCTGCCAAGGCCAAAGAGGGCAAGGACCGACAAGGGCTGATCTGAGGGTTTCAAGCCTACTTGGTCTTCTGCAAGTAGGTACACGGATTCAAGTTGTCAGTGGTCCAACTTGGTGTTTTCAAGGATTTGGTTTGACAGGTCTCAGAGTTTCAGGCTGATGCAGGGCGAAATGCTTGGCGTCAATATGACAAGCGCGAGCTTTAGGTCCGGGTTTTCGGCCTCGTGTGCTTTTCGAATCCCACGCTTTGGGGGAATTGCTTTTTGCAGTCACGCAGGTTTAGCAAAAGAAGCAGGCCTGCACAACAACAACTGCCCCCGCTTCCGCCGTGATGCCCATGCACGACCTCTTCATAGCTGGATGGTGAATTCGCACAGCATGTTCTCAATGCAGGAAGCTACGTACCACCACAACTCAAATGTATGCCCCGTCCAAGAAGCCCAACTCAAGCTTCAAAAAGCCAGCCCGCTACATAACGCCCTTGGAATGCGATGCTTACACACTGCCTAGGACCTCGGAATCAGCGGGAACAAAATGAGAAGTTCTACTCTATTCACTTCCTTCAGGAGCGCCTCCTTGTCGTAGTCGGCTACCTGGGCTCTCGCGCTGCAGCGCCTACCAGAATGAGCGGGAGGAGGCCACGCTCCCCTCAGTACCTTAGATACAGACACGCCCACTTCTGTTTCAGATAGATGCTGGAGGCAGAAAGTCAATTCAACAGTAGAGCTCGATATTGCATTCGTTGTTGTTATGGCAATTTCTGATCTTTGCGTTTGCAGCATGAGGGCAACACCTCAGACCTCGAGCCGACGCTAAGCCCACTCCAGGCCCCGATGCAGCTCCCAGTCCCCAACCTCCTAATAATGACATTCAGCCAAAAAGGCTTAGCAAGTTCTACTTGTTTTGGTGGGCTCGCTCTACCATGAGCTTTCGAAGAAAGCCAAGGTTGAAGGGGCGGTGATCTCGGCAGTGCGCCGTTCATGGGGGCATGACTCTCGGTCTCTTCGGCAGTTGCGATAAAAGTACCGTCTGGAAGTGGTTGTTGCGATTGGTTGAACCCTTCGGGTTAAGATCCTGAGATGGAGGAACCATGGCCTGGATTCTCGTCGAAGTTGGCTTTGGGCTCTCAATCCCCATGTGGTTGTGACCACAGAAGAAGCACCTTTCCGATGGTACCGGGTTCAGCTGATCCCCCGTGGTACAGTAATCACGGTGTATAGCCTTGTCTTGCTCTTCGACAGCGAGAGCTTTGGAGTTTTCCGCCGAAATAAGGTTTGAGGGTTGGTTCTGAGATCTTCTGAGGACTCCAAAGCTTTGAAATGCACAGAAGGCTTGCAACCTGATGTTCAAGAGCTGCTCTTGCCAGCTCCAGCAGCCAAGCCCGAACCCCAAAGCACCCAAGGACGTCTTCCTGTCCGCCGTGCGCAGCGCGCGGACGGACCGAGGGTTCCATGCGGCCGAGAACGTTCTCATCCTTACGCTCAGGTGGGCCACCCAGGTCACAGGATCAGGGGGTATAGGGCTCAAAAGGGCTCAGGGAGTCTATGCTTAGGCTTACCCATAGGCCCCAAAGTAGTTCCTTTTTATGGTTTATATTTAGAATCCTATAAGGTAATCCCAAAAAGGAACTACTTAGGGCCTAAGGGTAAGGCCCATGTATCTTCTCAGATTTTGGATTCATTTGCTGTCGCTTCGAGCCTCGGTGGCTGTGCTCTATGATCGAGGCCTCGAGGCCCAGCGGCTTGGGAAGTGCTAGCCTGGGAATCGGTTCTCAGTCCTAGCACTAGGGTCTAGCAGTCAGTGTCTCTCTTTCTCTCCTCCCTCTCTCTCTCTCCCACTCTCTC
>CAJNJA010019996.1:0-10045 GCA_905231915.1 Symbiodinium necroappetens
AGGGCAGGGCAGGGCAGGGCAGGCCTTGCCGGCCAGGCAAGGCAAGAAGCAAGCAAGCCAGCGAGCGAGAGAGCAAGCAATAACAGAGAGAGAGAGAGAGGTGCGCGTCCGCGCGCGGGGGGTCGGGCCTGAACGCTCCCCGGCTGCTGTTTTCCCCGGAGAGAGAAATCAACCCCTGTCCCCAAACGCCCCGCAAGCAAGCAAGAGAGAGAGAGAGAGAGAGCGACAAGTACTGTGGTACGTATAGCTCTCCCCGAAAGCCCCAGAACGATGGGGGGCCCTACGGGCCGGGGAGCCTGACAAGCTCCTCAAACCCGAAGGAAGAAGAGCGACAAGAGAGAGCGAGAGAGTTTGGCTCAAGTACTTCAGTACTTCGGTCTTTCGGGCTTGCAGGGCGCGGCCCAGATGGTGGCTCCCACAACCGAGATTCGCCGGGGTGGCACTCGCCTTTTTGAAAAGCCCGGAGACAACAAAGCCGATGCCGGCGACTACAGGGACAAAATTCTCCCATACTTCCGAAAAGGAAAACACAGCCGAAACGGATGACGCACTGGTAAGCAACGAAGCAACCGAGTTCGACCACACGATCTGCCGGAGCCCAGCCACGGCACCCACCGACGAGGTCTACTACCAAGGGGCGCACTTCTTCCACTACAGGGGGACTACGGACTGCGAGGCACTAGACAACACATGCGACAGGCCAGGCATCTTCGAGCAACAACCGAGTGCGCACAACACAAACTCTTCTGAAGAAGGAGGCAGGAGGAAACCGAGGACAACGGTAACAACTATAGCAACAACAAATGAAAACTGGCATTTAAACAGCGGGGGCATCGAGATGAGAACTGACTGCGACAAAGACAACAGCAACTACTGCAAGGACCTGCCTTCAAACGGTGAGCGCACCCAGAAGAAGCTCCCTCGTGCTCAGAGGACAGATCGTCCTGCCGAGACGACAAGACCACCAGCACCGCAGCCGAGGGGAGGACCCTGAACCAGAAACGCTTGCAGTGACGGGGGGATTATCGTGAACTTTTAACGGTCTTGTTTTGTGGGCCTGGGGGACTCAACGTCAACTTTTCCTCTCCACCTGGCCGTGACGTTTTCGTTACAAATCTGACTCCCTCCATTTCCTTGTCAAGCCGGAGCTTAGGGCGACGCTCCTTTGCTTCCTTTTCATTCAGGACCGTAGAGAGACACTCTTACCAGTCAGTCAGTGGTCTGGTGCTGTGGTGTGGGGCACTAACGGTTTCCACGCTCTAAGGTTGTGCTTGAGGTCGGTATTGGCGTAGTTGCCTCAAGTCCGTGCAGGGGACAGTTGTTTGTCAGTAGATACAGATACTCAGTAGATGATGCTTCTTTGTCAGACATTACGTGAAATGTCTGGCAAGAGTTCTGAAGCCTGGATTACAAGCCCATATCAGGGAAGAAGGGTGTGAGACCTGAGCTGTGTGTCCTTTACGTGTTTGTGCTTAAGGGTTCGCAGGAGCGTTCGGATCATTTTTGTGCATCTTTGTTTCGTTAGTCTTGGGTAAAGGCCTTGAAGGTATGCTGTAGGCGACCATGAAATCCACAACAGCATGGCAGCATGCCTCGACATCATTCAAATTTGTTCCACGAATCAGCTGGAAGCGGTGCTCCTGAACCTCTCTCTTTGTGTTCAGGGTGAGGGGCTGTAAACTGAATCTGAGGGGACTGGAAGAAGTGAATTCAGCTGTGGGAGGGACAGAGCCGGAAGAAAGGAGACGATGGGTAGCACAGGAGCAAGGCCGGTTGGGGGTATGGGTTGTCGTCCGGGGCAGTCCTCCTGGAGAAGAAGATGAGAGAGCCCAAGACGACTTGCAAGATGGAACTTGCTCGCAGGCGTGGTCACGTCATTCGAGACCTGCCAAAACCAGGTAGCCCAATGTACTCGGTCGGGCTCCCGATGTGTCTGCCGCTGTTGATGCTGCTGGTGGGTTCAATAACTGGTGATTAGGATAGATCGATAAGAGTTGATGATAATTAGCAGTGAGACGCCGCATCGACACGCTGTTCCCATTTGCTCTAAGACTCTCATCTATCCCACAAGACAATTCCGAGGCATGGCCGCTTTGCTTTGCCCTCAGGTGCACGCATACTTGCCCGCCATGGAGTCTTTCGGCTTCGAGACGGATCTCAGAACGCACACGTCCGGACAGGTGGGGTGATCGGGAAGAGGGCGAGACTCTAGGGCTTCAGGGGGCTATGGGCTGAAGTTCAGGCAACGGCAATCCACTGCCAGGCAATGTGCCAGACCTTCTTCGATCACTGGGAGCATGTTCCTGGCGATCCGCTGGATCGGTCCATCCTGCTGCCAGCTCCCCGGACTCGCTCGCATCTCCATGCTACGACGTACTGTGCTTAGGCGCCCGCTGGAGCCGGCACCTGCGCCGCACCTGGCGCGCGAGTTCATGCTCAAGATGAGGCGGCGAAAGGGCCTCAGCGAGGACACTTACAAGAGCCGTTGACATCGTTGACATCTAGAATCTGGAAATGCGAAACCGCTGAACGGCAGACTATTCCTGGCCAGGACGTGTCGGTTCACAAGTTCTTTGATGATCCGATGCTTCTGGAGCTCGCGAAGCAGGACCCCTGCACCCAAGAGCTGTCACCACATGTCAGGAAGCCTGTTGTTGGAGACAAGTCGACGGTATCCGCTGCAAAAACACACAGGATGCCGAGCTCAGCTCCTACTTCTGAGCGCTTTCGTGAGCGCGGCCTAGCGAATGTCCCGACACACACCACCACGAGACAATCCGCTGTGTGTGCGTGTGTACGTCTATATTACAAACCTGCAATCACGAGCCGGCTCCGACAGGAGAGGGCCAGAACAAGACTCTGTCTGCAACACAGCACGGCCGGCCGGGCACGGCGCGCATCTCCGCTTTCGTTAGTTCTTTGTGTATGCAAGGAGTCTCAGTGCCGTGCGCCATCCTCTTTGACACAACTTACAGAAGTCAAGCCCAGAAGCCCTAGAACAACAGTGTCCCGTGGGTTCGGGGTGCGTACTGACCGGGGCTTTGCCTGGTGCAGTGATGCGACGACGGTACCCGGTCCGTTAAGAAACATGGTAAGCGCGCACTGGCACTGCAGAATGCGCTTTTCTTTTCGGACTTCTGCTATACTTAGAGTGGTCCTGTCCTTTCCAGGCAGCGGGGCTCAAGGTCAGTGGTGGTAGTCAGTGATGACCACGCTGCTTATCACGCTTCTGCTCGCGGGTGTGTCTGGGCAACCGGATGTGGTGCCATTGCAGCATCATCCGCGGTATCCAGGAAGCCTGGACTCGACTGCCCTCGGCAATCTGAAGCAGAAGAGCGTCTTGGACCAGGAGCTTGACTTGAGCATCACGCGTGCCCATGCGCTGGTGGCCGAGCTCTTCGTGGGAACGCCGCCGCAGAAGATGACCTGTTTGCTGGACACGGGCAGCTCTGACCTTTGGATCCCTTCCAAGCACTGCCAAAGCTGCGAGAATCAGCACCTCTTCCATGCCGACAGGTCCTCAACCTTCGTGCCCGAGCTGCACGAGACTGCACGGGGCCGGCGCCCTTTAGCAGTGCGTATCAGCTATGGAAGCGGCCAGATCACTGGCTACAAGGTGCAAGACACGATCAGCTTCGGAGGACGGGCAGTGCAAGAGTAACTGGCTTTCCAAGAGAGCAGTGTAGAGTTTTCTGCCAGGGCGCACGGTCCGCAACCAGACGTTTATCATCGTGGAAGATGCCCTCCTTCCTCCAGACCGAGACTGGGACGGAATCTGCGGTCTGGGCTGGGAGACTATCTCGCAGCTGGGCCATCCACTGTATACCAGGTTCCAGGAGATGGGTTTCAAGGCCGGCCAAGCACGTCGTCAAAGCCTTCCAGAAGCTTCAGCATGCTTCGGCTTCATGTTGATTGTTGCTTCTGGGGTTCTTGCTCGCCAGGCGATGTTCACCTTCGTGCCGCAGGGCAGCCGCTCTGCGCATCTCTCGGTGGGCCCCTTTCCCCAGCACGCAGTCAAGCCTGGCACCACGGTCTGGGCGGATGCCGAAGCCGCAGGTATTCACGGAGGCGCAAAGGAAAGAGCCCCAAAAACATCAAAAACCCGCCATACCCCTCAGCCCGAAACTGAAAGAAGCATAGTAATGAACATTCATCCTTGCAGTGTGAGCCACTCTTTGCATGTCTTTGCCGTGGAGGGCAGCGGAGCTTCTGGGTAACCACCGGCGGCATCGCAGTGCACAAGCAGACGCCTCATCCGGCCCGCTTCCTCGTGGACACAGGCCTTACTTGCTTGCATTTTGGCACCTAGCTCATCCCATCTTCCGGTCCTTCCGTTACGGCGTTGCTGCAGGTTGTTGTTGACACTGTTGTTTCCAGGCACCAACCAAGTGCTGCTAGCCCCGCGACACCTCTACATCAGCATCATGCGGTCGGTGCTGCCGAAGGATAAGCTCCTTGCCTTAGACTTGCAGCTTTTCTTCCTTCCTTAGTCAGGGCCGTGCGTGGGTCGACGGGACAGCGCGGACCGTGCACCTGCTTCATTATTCAACGTCGGTTTTCAGGTCCCGGCTTGACCTTGTCATCTTCAGTGGGATGCATATCGACATGATCCACAGTTGATCCGAAATGACAATCGGCAGTCGAGGTTCAATGATCTCTGTGGCATTGACCACATGAAAGGCGGCGTTGTCTTTTGTGACTGCTCGATTGTGGAAGCCTCGCGAGACCTCGCGCCTCTCCGCATCTTCATCGCAGAGCACCCATTCGAGTTGCCGGTTGAAGAAATGTTTATCCGGGTGCCAGCCAAGAATGGCTTTGGAGAGGCTTGCATGTTGGCCATTCAGCCGAACAACATGGAGATCGGGAACGGCTTGGGCCCGGGCGTACCTCTTCCGCTGCCTTTCGGAGGCCTCGGAGGCGAGCCTGTGAGGGGGGGGGGCGGTTTCTTTTGAGAGTCGTTGTCGTGTCTTCTGCCAATGACAGGGCTACTTCGAGAACTGCCGAAGCTGGATGGCTTTCCTTTTCCCTTCCCGAAGCTTGGGCCTCTGTTTGGCGAAACCGAGGAGCCCAGCTCGGGTTCGCCCGCGCCGGCTGCATCCCCCCCTGAAAAAGGGCTCGGCATGCCTCTCTTCGGGGAGGGCACAGCAGGCAAGGGCGCGCTGCCCCTGCCCAAGATCCTCCCTCTCTTCGGCGAGAAGGGCTCCGGAAACTCGATGCCTTCAGTCGGAGGCCTTCACATCGGACCCCTCGGTAAAGGGGTCTTGTCAGAGCAGGTTCAGGAGCAAATCCACACTCGTCCGGATGGGACGGTGTGCAAAACTACTATCGTCGTCGTCAACGGCAAGGAGAAAAGTCGCGCCTTGGAGGCAGTGGTCAGCAGTTTGACCTTTCCAGCCTTTGGGTTCCCACTGAGCATCTCTAGTGTCAGTGGATTTCCCGTGCAAGGGAAGAAAGGTGAGAAACCGCGCGCGAACTGTGATTGTTCCATCATAGTGAATTATTAAATATTACGTATGTATACAGGGCCCTTGAGTCTACAGTTTAGCTTCGCAGTCAAAGAATGCAAGCCGACCAAATTGAAACTGGTACTGGAGAGCAGGTACCCCGGTGGGCCAGCTAAGTTGACAGTTGACGGTGGAGGATTTATCATAGACCTCCTGCTTTGCAAGTTTGAATCAGCAAGTCGATGTGAACAGGGGCGACTTCCCAGCCGTGGCAAGCACTCTGAACAATCCGGCATAGGCATCAACAACAATTGATAAGCATCTAAAAAAATTGATAAGCATCCTAAAAAATGCCTATCAATTTTGTTGATGGCTACCGCCTACGCCCTAAACCCTCCAAGCAAATTTGTTTTTGATGTTTATCATTTTTTTTGATGGCTACCGTGGTAATTCATTTAGATGCTTATCATTTTTTGATGCGTCACCCGAACAATCCGGTAGGGACGTGTCGACTAATGTTATTGACAGCACGAACACGATTACCTACATAGATGTAAGTCTGGAAGGAACATTCGGATCTTATCGATCAGGGAGAGGAGAGACAACTAAGGTCAGTTGTTACACGAAGCAAACAAGGAACTCGAGTTGGCTCTCAGGGGCGAGACATTGAGCAAAGCTACCATAATGAAACTGTCAAGTTTGAGAATCTCGGCGCCCTCACGGCTTCGGACGCAAGCTTAGTGAGTCAGGGTTCATTCCTGGCTCCGAGCGACCGTGTCCGCACCCCGCCAAAATCGATTCGGACCCATGGATGGAGCGGGAGAAGCGCGCACGCTCCCACAGCCCCCCTTGGTCACAGACTGCAGCAGTTCGGCCGATCACTTAAATGCCGACACCCCTGCTACTTGATAGAGTCCAGGATCGTTTACAGATCGAGCTCAGTGCTCGGCGACAGTCGATGTTTAGGGACGACGGGGGTCGTACGCCGACCGGGTAGACACAGCGACTCAAGCACCGATTGTTTCACAAAAAGCATGAAACCTGATTTCGTAAGCAAGGTCATCCAGTCAGGATTGTACAGGATCAGTCGTGCGAAACTGAGCGCATAGTAGCGCATGGAGAGCCAACACCGCACGTGCACGTGGGCAGCATTTTCCGAGTGCTGACCGCAGCGGTTGAGCAGGCCGCCGACGCCACTCACGAGTAACACTACCCCTAGTGGAGTACAGTCTTCTCGTACAAGAGAACAGGTTGACTGTGAAACCAAACCTTTCTTTGCAGCGCATGTTAGCCAAGCAGCGAAATGTGATTGCAACCACGAACCCAAACCCAAAAATACTCAGATCCTACAACCTTTCAGCCTTAAGCCCTAACCGAACTTAAGCACTAAAAGTGTCCTGCACGTCTTGTGAGGAACGGAAGACTGCTCGAAGCCTCGAGCAGACATGGCCGACGAGGTCAGGCGGCTGCAGCTGGTGGTTCCCATGGTTCTTCGGCTGGAATTCGATCATCTGTGTGCATGTATACATATTGGACATGGCTTTGTGTGTATGGTACACATGCATAGTCGATCCGTTATTCAGTGTGGTGAGTTCAGTGTTGACCTTGTGGCAAAGCCCAACCCGAAAGTCAAAGATCCCAAGGGCGGCATTCTGGAGCTGCCGCTGGATCCATCGGGTGATGTGAGTGACCAAGATGAGGGCCCCGATGCTCGGCCTGAACTTTCTTCAGATGTAGGCTTCGCTGTCAAGGTTCGAAACACTCTTTCGCCCTGAGCGCCCTTTTAGCTCCTGAGGGGCTGAACCTCGAAACCCGCCCCCGCGGGCCTCAAAGCTTCCCTGGCCGAGGAAATGTGGGTTTTAGGCGGCATGTTTCTGCAGCGGTTCGTCGTGTCCTTCGACTTCGACCAGGCACTGCAAAGTGCGTTTCGATGGTCCGAGCTTCCGTTGCACGTGGCTTATCGGGGCAACCGTGTGTGTGTGAAGCCCTGTCGCAAATTCAAAAAGCAGGGCGCCAGCAGGCCTTGCAGCATGCACTGGCTAACAGATACCATGCGCAACAATCTGGGAGGCCAAAGTTAGGAACCTGCAGAGTGTTCGTGACATCTTGAGCAGTATGTCTTGAACAGTATAGGCTGTGCTTGGGCTATCATGAAACACTGAAGCAAGGAGTCATCTATATCTGCGATGTAAGTGAAGCAGAGAAGGCACATGCGACGACAGATGAACAACACAGATGTTTCTCGCTTACTAACCCCTGTGGTAGCTTCGGTTATCTCGAGGCTCGTTCCAAGTGTGTGTGCAGTATGTGTGTGTGTGTGAGGTTAGAATCCATGTATTGCAGATGACGTTGCACTTTACAGCGGGATTTCGTTTCACGAGACAGGTGGGTGTGGAGCGGTGTAAGATCGCGATTCGGTCTAACGCTTCCAGAGTAGCTCCAGCTTCAACATTGTGTTTGTCCTGTCCCGCCATTCTCTTCCGACACCCACCCAAACAACAGACAAACGCCCGATAATTGCAGTACTAGTATCACCAGTCATGAGTCTTGCGAAGAGACCTCAAAGCCTCGTACATTTCTAGGCATCGTACCCTGAGCTATGTTACAATGTATATATATATATGTATATATATGAGAGCTTGCGCAGTCGTGAACTACCAAGCGGGAGCCGGGCTTGGGAAGTCATGAACTACCAAGTGAAGCCCCAAAGTTCATGTCTTTCAGTCCGTCAAGCTCATAAGCCGGCATTGTTTGGCTCAAGTGACTGAGCACGACTTAGCGATCCTCCAGCCACAGCAACGTGCGTGTAACCCTTTTGCACAGAGAACACAGCTGACCCGAAGCCAGTGAGCGAAAAGAGGATCTGCGTTTGCCTGCAAGGGATGCCGTTGTTATATCTGCAGAGGGCACTACAACTACTTATGCAAGAACATTGCTCTTCTGAGGGGAGCATCTTACAACAACGCCGTACACCAACCCTCACGCAGGTTATCAGCCGTAGGCTCTGCCTACGCAAGGAGTTTGACACCGAACAAACACATCAATTATGGCATCTGGATCAAGTGCAGATACGACAATGACCTTTGGTGGTGGCGAAGTTGCGATGCCAGCGGCAGGTGAGTCTACCGCTGAAGATGCATTGACCATTTCCGTGGATTCCGCAACTACAGAAGACAAGAAACCGGAACCATCGGCATCATCTTCGAATTCTCGCCCGAGACCAAGATCAAGTTCGGCACCAAAGACTATGTCGCAAACGCGATCGTCGTCTATGGGTACCAGAACGAGAACGAGCGAGTCCGTCGAAGACGGTGATGCAATGTCTGCAAACGAACAAGAAAGGAAAGGACCGTGAACTTCCCGTGTTGAGTCTTACAGGTCAACCTCAACGTCAACCACAAGCCGTCAACAATCAAATCATCGAGCAGCTGATGCATGCCGAAGAGCAGATGAGGATATTTCGCCAAGAAGAACTTTACGGCGTGAGGCGATCGTGCTGAACTTGACTGCTAAATTGGATGAGTTGATGCAAGAGGACCAAGGATCAACGATGAGGATCGAAGAGTTGGAACGTCAGCGTGACCTACTACGTTCTGCAGTTGGACATGTGCATCAAGTACATCAGAATTCCACCGCTTTACACGATGAGTTGGGTGAACTACGTCAGCGTCTGAGGCAGCAAGAAGAACTACAAGTACGCTGTCAACAGGCGTGGAAACAAGAGCTTGAGGCTGCGCGTGGGCAACATCATGAAGTTTCTCAACAGTCATCCAGTGTGCCAATCTCATCGAAGTTCTGATGCGGGATGGGAGTATGTAAGTAGCCAAGTCAGTAGTCAGAAGGGATTGTCTTTTCCAGTAGGAACTGAAGTGCGATCCCCTGATCTTGGTACCCCTACACAATACAGTACTGTGAACAGAAGCAAAGTCATTACTGAAACGCAGCCTCATCGTTGCCATCGCGTATGGAGTCAGCTTCGAATCCTAGACAAGCCAGGATGGATCGTGTTAACGCCGAGACCAATGCGGACTCATTGGTCAATCGAGCAAACGCAATGCGGGATGACCAGCTTCGTGATCTTCTTACAATACGAGGTATGTGGGGGCGATCTTCGTCTTCCTCATCTACGGCACGACCATTCAAGAACATTTTCAAGGAGAGTGACGACGGTGGAGCCGACAAATTGATTGCAGAGCTGATTGATCGTGATGTGAAAGCCTCCGATGAAGGACAGGAGCAAGAAAGATCTACATCTCAGGCAGGACCTTTGACGCGACCAACAACGTCTTCTACGAGTGACAACGAATGTTTGGCGAGAATGGAAGCTGACTACGCTTCACAAATAGCGGAACTTCGTTCTGAACTGCGCCAGGCCAAACGAACTGAAGATCGCTTGCGTGATGATCGTGACAATTGGCGACAAGCTGCTGAACATTTCCATCAGGACAGCCAACAGGACGGTGGTGATGATGAAGAAGCACATGGGGGGATAACTGAGCCTACTTTTCGGCTTGCTGTTGCGCCGGGGGGGTGGGTGGGTGGGGGGGGGTGGGTTAATAACGTTCTTTGTTTCAGCATTGTTTCAAGATCTACATTGCTAA
>CAJNJA010019997.1:14827-34871 GCA_905231915.1 Symbiodinium necroappetens
TAGGGTTTAGGGGTTTAGGGTCTGGTCCGCAGCTCAGATTGAAAGAATCAAGTCGACGGTAGAGAACGCAGGGTTGGGAGTGCGGTTCAGAGACCCCGATCTTGTCTCGGAGTCTAGACTTCTTTAACTCCAACCATGTGTCGCCATCCCCCTTCTACTGCCGCCCCAGCTTCGACCTCTTTCATCACAAAGTTTTTTCGTCAAGGCTCAGTTGATTCGGGTTAAGGCTATGCGGCTTATAGGATGTAAGATGGAAGCATCTTGGAATTCAAAGCTCATGCCCCGTGCTTGGCGAGGCCATGTCCCGAAGGGTGAATTCCCGCATCCCCCAAGCTCTATTGCAGAACTATGTCAATGAGCTGACTCCAATTGACACACTTGAATGAGAGGTCTGTTCAGATCTCAGGATTTGTTTCGGATGTTTGAAGTGAACTATGCCATGTTTGAGTGGGCTGATGCTTCGAAATTCCCGGTTCGCACAGGACAGATTAAGACAGAGTTGTTTTGGGTACATGAGAGGGTAACTAATTGTTTTGGGACTAGCATTACAGAAGGGGGATGTATTTGATTTTCAGGCCTCTGTGTTATAAGTGTCCTTCAGCTTCTTCCAGTTCTCTGTCAGCTCCGCTCTTCGCTTCTTCTCCTTGCAGCATCCACCGCAGAAGGCTGATTTCGCTCAAAGCGTTCAGGGAGTGTCAGTTAAAAGTTTGCGTTTAGCGTTTGGGGTTTAGTTTATGAGTGTAGAGGAAGGACACCGTGCCCAACTTATGTAAAGGATGGCGACACATGAGTTGGTGGTCACACTCAGGTCATGGACGCTCAAGCATATCAAGCGCAGTAATCACGCCTGCCTTTACCAAAGGAAAGATGGCGAGCCTGGCAGCCCTTGGCTGATCTCTGTAGACTTAGCCTACGCAAACCCTGCAGATATCTGTCTGGCGTACCCATTGAAAGCCGCGGATGCAACCCAACCAACAATTTCTTAAGCCTTAAACCCACAAGAAGAAGTACATGCTGAACCTGGACGTTCCCACAATAGCCCCTGCGAGAGGCCAATCCCTAAACCCTAACCCCCACACCCCTGGACCGCTAAACCCCTAGCGCTAAACCCCTAAACCTCATAAACCCCACCCAAACACCCCTAAGTAGTTCCTTTTTATGGTTTATATTTAGAATCCTTATGAGGTAATCCCAAAAAGGAACTGCTTAGGGGGGTAAGCCCAATCCTGGTCCAGCTTTTCGGAGAGCTCCTTCCGACGGGCCTGGAGATGAACGACCTTCCAGGATGCTACGTCAATTAAGGGCTTTGTACCCTGAAGGACCCAATAATAAGGTCCCCGGAAGCACATGTAGTGGATCTTGTAAGGGCTGGTAAAGGATGTGTGTTTATGATGGCCTTGTGTAGGTATTTGAGGGTTGGCCGCAGCAAAGTTTAAAATCGCGCTGTGGAAGTTTTTGCACCAGTTTGGACCTTTCAGGGCTGGCGGTTTGGAGTTTGGGGGTTTCAGATGTTTTGGTTTTACAGCGTGCGGGGCTTCTTTTATATAGGAGCTTACGGTTGGCTCTTTTGAAGTCAAGACTCCAGGGTTTGGGGCTCCAGAATCGACCATTGAAGGGCATCATCTAGAGCTTCGAAACGGGCGGGCTTCAGGCTTCGGGGCTTACGTTCTGATGTTCTTCGGGGATTTCAGAATTTAGGGGTTCGGGCTCGAGAAGGGCTTTCTTCGGCAGCACCCCTAGTTGGAATTGTTGGCATAAACACTGGCCACATGAAGGAAAGAACAA
The DNA here is from genome assembly GCA_905231915.1 of Symbiodinium necroappetens. NCBI lineage: Eukaryota > Dinophyceae > Suessiales > Symbiodiniaceae > Symbiodinium > Symbiodinium necroappetens. Next base: position 16,613 of record CAJNJA010019997.1, read on the forward strand.
AAGACTAAGTCTATGAGTTGGCATTAACGAATGCAGAAGTCTCGATCAAGCCATGCATGCCACAGTCTTCAACGACCTGGGAGTAAACCTCTGCAAGTACATCCCCTCATTGATATTCCGAAGAGTCTTCTATCAGCCATTTGAATTCCTCCTCACCCCTAACCACAAACATTCCTAGAGTCGGCAGCCTCCTCCTGCGCTTTTGACAGCTGCATCTTGAGATCCTGGACAAAGACGCAAGGCGTTCAACATCCGGGTTGCCAGTTATGCTAATTTCGGTTTAGACTTGCGACGGCTTGAGGGTTAATGGTTTGGGACGCTCTACCATGTTTCGACCAATCCAAGGAAGAGTCATTGACACTGACACCGCGAAAGCTGAGGCAAATGAGCTGCTTGCACTTGGCTGACTTCTGGACCCCTCCTAAAAGTTAAACTTTTTTAGCCTCCTTTTTACAGTTCATATAGAAATCCCAAAAGTTAAAGTCCTAAGAGCCAAACCCTAAACCCTAAACCTTAAACCCTAAACCCTAACCAGAAGAACACCAAGTACAGAAAGCCAGCAGGATGCAGGATGGTGGAGATTCCACATGCTTCTGCTCTGACGCCTCCCTGGCCATCGCTGGATGAAAGCTATACCCGTAGGCTCCATTAGGGTTCCTTTTTGTGGCTTGTATTTAGGATCCTATAAGGTACCCATAGGCTCCATTAGGGTTCCTTTTTGTGGTTTGTATTTAGGATCCTATAAGGTACTCCCAACAAAGGAACCACCATGGAGCCTATAAAGGTAACTCTTCACTTGCAGCCGGCCCTAGGGCCTTAGGTCTACAGTAAGTGACTTTGTCTTAGGTCGGATTCTCGGCCACATTACCCTCCCTAAGAGTCCCAAGGTTACAGTCCCTTAAATCGTATGTTATATAATCCATGAATAAAGTATACCCATAACCCAGTAACTTCCTATATTTTGGGTAGCTGGGCTCTTGGGGTTCCATCTGCTTTCATTGGACCCGTGCCGCCTTCCTCGCGTTCTCTGCGGAGTCCACGGTAACTTGCACCGCATCGTTTTTGCTCTTCACCTGCGAGGGGAGCGAAACAATCTTTCGATTCCGAGATTTCGACACATGTTCGTCACTGCTCTTGGAATGTTAGAATGTTAGAACCACAACCACAAGGTTTCTTCTGACTCCGGCAGTGTCCGCCATGCCTCACTAAAGACGGAACCGAGGTTTGTACCCCTGGCGATGTAGAAATTGGGGGTGTGGTTGTGAGCAACTAGTCAGCCTGGCACGACCCAAGTCCACGCTCGACTTTTGTTTCCTTCCAGAACTCGGCAAAGTATAGCGGACGAAGTGTCCGAGCCGCGGCACAGGCTCGCAGGCTCATAGCGTGAGGAGGCCTCATTTGCGTCACCTTCGCAAGGCTGACCTGGCAGAAGCCGGAAGACATTACCTGGAAAGCCAGGTTGTCCATAAATATATACAACCTTAACGGTATAAAGCGCAACAGTTACCCCAAATTATGGTAAACTGGCTTTCTAGGTAAAGCTGCTTGACGCAGGGGTTTTGCAGGATCATGATTTTGAGGGTGGATCATAGATAATTGATGCATTGAATGGCTTACTAGCTAAGGATGGTGACTCCATCCATATTACTGGTTCTGCTGCTGTCGATGAATCTCGTCGAACTTCATCCGGAGCCGGTGGGCTGTACGTCTGCTGCCGTGCAAATTGGCTTCTATTGTATGCGGTTCCACAAACCCTGAGCTTGTATCAGGCCTATGACCCGAGATGGAGCACAACACCTCAACTGCACCTCCGCAGGACGAATATCGCTGCTCCAGCCGCCAGGGCAGAGAAGGACTGGCAAGCAGGGCAAGGGTCGTCTTCAATCAGGTCCGGTGAAGTGCTCTGAGAATTTCTAATTCTAAGTTTTGTTTCACCACATCGGAGGGAGGGGCTTCACTTTACCCGACCTGCCGGAAGACAATACTGCCTGGTGTGAGAGGATGGCGATTCCGCCATGAGGGCCTAAGAATCATGACCAGTGATACATACGAGCCGTAGTGACAACTCCTTCCCTAAGGTACCCGTTTTGGCAACGCCAGTGTCGCGCAAAGAGATCTCGAAGCCGTCTATCACCGGGTTCCGCTTTTGGTCGAAGTTCGAACCCGAGGACTTGCCGGAACAACCATGCACAGAAGGGTTTAGGGTGCAGGGGGCGAAAGATCGAATTCGGTTACACAAAGCAAATATGGGCAAATATATACAACGAACTCCAGAACTTGGAATAGGGACCGAGGATGATTCGTGCCAAGACTGCTCGGCACCGCTACACTACTCTACAGGGTATCAGGCTCACCATGCTCAAGACTTTCCCACTTCTGCTTTGTCTACTTGCACAACTGAAGCATCACTTCTGTACAAGTAGAGTGCTTTTGGCCAGGACTGGTGGGACCCGCCTTTCAAACATACTGTCCATCCCGCATGCCGCCCAAGCAGCGGGGGCACATTATTAAATATGCGCATAAAAATGATCCACGTACTCCAACCCCCGAGACTTCAGTCCGGAAAATCGTTTCGCTCAAAATACTGTAAAGTTTCACTGTAAAGCCTGCGGTATCCTGAAAGCTATCCCAAGTTTAGAACCCACAGAACAAAACACTGAGATCCTAAACCCTAAACCCTGAGACCGCACCCGCGTTGCGCCGACGGAGCCCCCGGGGGCGCAGAAGGCCGCCGTCGCCGCGAGGGCCGGCACGCGGCGGAGCTGAGGAAAGGAAGGCGGAAGATTCAGAAAAGTAGGCCTTACTTCAAGACATTGATTCTCTTCTAAGGTTTGCTGTTGCAACCATGGAGTTGGAGAGTTTGGCATTGGGGTTCTGACACGTGTGACTCCTAAAGATTTGTGCATTTGGTTCAGGATTTCGGACTGTCGGATTCGAAAGTTCGCGGTAGCTTCGGACTGCACGTGCAACAAGGCCTGTGCCAGCAAACCTCTGAGCAGAACCCCCCTCTGCAACCCCTCGACTAACAACATGGAGCCTTGGCTCGGGCGTTGGCCACCGCCTGCCAGGACCGCTTGAGAGGCAGTGGGCTTTGAGGGGCTCTTGGGAAGCAGAATTTGAAGAGGGACTCGGAAGTGGAGTTAGCAGGTTTCAGGGATTTAGGGTTTTACGGATATCGGTTGGGCGGCAGCAAAAAGAGGCCTGAAAGCACACGCAAGAATGCTGGACGGTTGCTGAGGGTTCTGGGACACAGCTCCCCAAAACCCAAAACCCTAAACCCTAAACCTTGCGGGCTCTAAACCCCCAAACCTTGCGGAGGAAGCCGAAGTCTGGCAGCCTGCCAGTGTCTCGCCCGCGTCTTTGAGGGAAGTGGCCTTGCTCTGCTGAGCCTGGGCCAGGTTCTCTAACTCTTGCCCAGAGAGCCCAACATACCCCTTAAATAAATAATATATATCTTAAACTATAGGTGCCGTAACATTATGATTTGAAGTATCTTCCTTAATTAAGGGGTATTGAGCTCTCTGGGTGGTTTGATGGTTGAACTTGAGGTGTGGCATCTCAGGGGTCTCTTTGGAAGCTTCAGCCAGGGATTCTGGCACCAGGACCTTAGACCTAGTAAGTTAGACACTTTTCTCGATTTCGGGCTGCAGCGCGCCATCGCAACAGGGGTCTTGGCTTGCCATGTTTTCCGGGAACGCCTCCGGCTTTCAACAAATACATACAAGCCAGGACACAGGTTCTGCACCGACTCCTGAAAGCCGTCGCCATGGGTGTACATGTCCTCCACAACTGAAACGCAAAGACTACAAAGCTTGGGAAAGGATGAGCTCAACCCTTGAGTACAGCAACGAAAGACACCCTAAACTCCAAACCCTAAACCCCAAACTCCGCCAAAAAAGCTCCCTTCAGGATCCGTTGGGCCAAGGAGTCAAGTTCTCAGCACTGCGATCGCGGTCCCGGGCGTGGCTCAGGTTTGTACAGATCACGAGTTGCTTGCTACAGGTCGAAATGACCAGGCTAAAATCACGATCGAACACCCAAACGAAAAACCATTATACCTGAACTCTACAATAATAACGAAAAGACGATAAGGCCCAAAAACGCCTTCTCTAACCTTCAGCCGCTAAAGCCTGAATCCTGAACCCCGGACCCTCAACCCATATATCGGTCAGAAGTCAAAACTGCCCAACAAGTCTCAGGGCCCTTGAAGCCCTCTTATGGTAACCCCGATCGTAACCCTTATAGAGCCCAACTCTATAAGAAACTAACCCTAAACCCCAACCCTTATAGAACCCAACCCTATAAGACTAACCCTAAACCCCAACCCTTATAGAACCCAACCCTTAAAAAAAAAACTCACCCAAAGGTATATCCTCCAGAAATGTTGAGACTCCGTCCTGGATCTCGTCGAACCGAGCGCCAGCCGACCATTGATCCAAGTGCTTGGCCTGCCCAAACCAGTCGAAGACCTGGCTTCGGTTTAGGGCTTAGGGTTTAGTGTTTGATTTGGCTTAGTGTAGGGTTCGGCGCTTTGGGGGTTTCGATGTTTTCTTGGGTTTCTCTTGGGGCTTCACCAGTTGCTTCGTTTGTTTAGGATTGACGGGTTGTAATGCTGGGTTTCTTAGAATCTTAGGCTTAGGGCTTTTGGGCCTGGGGCTTCACGGTATAGACTTCTTGGATTTCCGCGTCCTCAGTTTCAGACAGGCGTATCGGTCATTGGGGCACCTAAACAATCAGATTTATGAACTTCAAAGCGCCAACAACGAGGTGTTCGTGTGTGTGTGTGTGCGCAATAGTATACGTACCGGTAGGCAAGCACATTCCCGCAACCTTTTGCATCAGGGCACCATTCAACACCATCCTGTATGTCCTCCACCCTTGCCCTGTAGACACAGCTCATGCAACCAACTACTAGTAGACAAGACGGACACTGACTTTGGCCCACCTGCTGCTCCTGTTCACCACGGGTGCCTTCGTGCTGGGCCCGTGCGGCCTGCAGCCAAAAAGAAATCGCAAGCCTGGTTCGTGGACTCGTTTTACAAGCAACTTGAGTTCACGGGCTGCGCCGCCACATGAGCTACATAGCTGCGTCGCAGTCCCATCGAAGCCTCATGGAGCTGGGGTATACCAAGGAACAGCGTCAGTGACAGCCGATCCTCCTTGGCTTGGGGTGTCTTGGCTTTATTCTTGTCCTGTGACCCGGGCCTCGCCAGCTGAAAGTACGCGAAATTTTATGGTTTCATGAAAATCTGGGCTGTCACGCAGGAATCGCTTCCTTCGCGAATTGTCTGTCAACGGGTGGGTGCTGCGATCGGTGCACTTCTCAGATCAGTACTACATACAAGAAATCCCTCCTTTCCAAAACAGAGACCCGACCCATCCCTCAGTGCTCAGAGTAACAAGTCAGAACATCACCACTGCGATGGGAGTAACGCCGGAATCTGACTCATTGTGGCAACTGGCCACGAAAGCCTTATCACAAACGACTGCAGCAGTGAGATCTTTTGAGAATCCTTCGCTCGAGAGTTGGGGCCGCCTGGAACTTGCTCCAAGGCTAGAGGCAGCGAGAGTTCTCCTGATGCAACAGATCCCAAGTCATGCCAAGCAGCATCGCTGGGATTCGAACCTGGCAGTGCGCGCATGGGAACTTGTGGCATCAAGAGAAAAGAAGAGGAGGATGAAAGTGATCACCTGGCTAGTTGTGTTTGTATCGGTCGGATATTCGCTCGCAGTTCTAGTCGAGGACCAATTTGTACGATGCCTTAAACCAGATCAGCCACGTGTAGCTAGCCGACAGATCTGCCGAGTATCCTCATTGCATACTGCACGATGCTCAGATTCAGATCCCAAGATGGACGGCAGTGGTCATGCCCTCGATTTGTGTCCCACATGCACATGACAAGACAATCTTCTTTTCGGTATGGTAGTGCTACCAGACTGCTCTGGCTGACCTGAATTTCTGTGCAAATCTTGAAGCTTGTGGACGTAGTCACTGAGCTGTAGGTTCTCCAACTGAGCATTGCATCTTTCGTGTTCGGTTCGCATTGCCCCGATTTTCTGTAACTGGGTGTTGGCATCTGCTAGTTTCCCTTGCCGCTTCCATCGTGTAGCCTGCCGCTGTGCTGCCAAGATTAACCGAGATCTGTGCAGACCATCCTCGTCCAGCTTCTTCCCGAAAGTCTGGTTGCCAACGAGCTCAGACATAGCAGCACGGACTTCCGATGTATTCCGTGGCGTGAGGCCTAAAGCCAGTTGCGCCTGCTCTGCCTTGCAGCTCAAGCCTGCCCTCAACATCTCTTGCAGGACATGCTTACACGAGGACGTACGTCCCATGGACAAGTGGGACATACTGTCATAGGATTTAACCTGAGAATCAACGCCCAACTTCCGAGCCAAAAAGTCCTGCAAGCATTCCAAGACAGTTGCAAACTTCTGTCGAATCTGCAAGCTCAGAGTACCGTGTGGGGTAACAAGGATGCACCCGTCAGCATCAAACAGCCCGGTGAAGTACTCCAATGTACAGTCTCGAGGTGTGGCAGAATCCTGCCGCTTCAAAGCACGCAGCTCAGTATCGAAACGCCGTCGGCAATGCATGTCATGAGGCCAGTCAGCAGCAAGGAGGAGCTGCTTCCTCTTCGTGATGCTGTGGGTTGCTAGCACATGGGATGCCCTCCTAGCACGCTCCCCACTTACACCCCAAGCTAGCAAAGGATGCTGGAGTCCCAGGCCGTCCGAATGGCGGGTGATACTTCCACCGAAACTTTCTTGGAATAATAGGAGCACTCCAGCCCTCTGCAGAGACTGACCCACCACCAGGCGGCATCCAGACAGTCTGTGGGTCTGTGCGTATATGCTTCCATCGCCATCGAAAAAACCAGTCAAATATTCTAGCCTCGCCCTTGGAGGTGCAGCCTGTGCATGCGAGGTTCTACATGGTCCATCCACATACTCCGTGAAAGGCAAGTCATGCACTTTGCCGTTGACTTCAAATGACCGTAGCCTTGGCCAATGCAGATTCTTCAGGATGCTGCGCAATTGATGATTCTTCGCCTTTACCACATGCGCAGAATCGGTGGGTGCTGCAAGCAAATCCTTCGTGCAAGTATCCCGTGTCGCCTCCGCCTTTGTCACCTCCACCTTTCTTTGGCCTGGATCCAGAGTTTGAGCTGAGGTGGCAGCCCTTCGCAGGCTATTCAGCCACAACCCATGCCGACTTTGTAGCATGATATGGAGAGCTCACACTCAGCTAAAGCGAGCTTTCAAGCTTTGGGCCCCGCAATGTTGAGCACCATCTACTTGGATTCCAGTTTCAAGCTGCTGAAAGAGAACTGCTCCTCGGGTCATAACTTCACTGTCAGAGCACCCGCTGACATACACACACCAAGAGTTAAAGCAATGCTCGGCCTGAGTGCAGCAGGCTCCGCCAGCGGCCCTGGGAAAGGGCTTGGAGATAGCCTTGGCTGCCACGCGGAAGAACGGACTTATTCCGGAAGCATTCCGGAGAACTAAACAAAGACGAGCTAACTCGAAGATCAAAGTAAAGGTCTATATATTTGCCCGAAGAGTTCGCAAATCGGGGCGCCGGAATGTGGTTTGTTTGCTGGGTGTGCAGCTAGAATTATGCACGGGCAGTCGGTTGGGGACACCTCTCTCACCTCCCTCCTGCCACTTTGAGAGCTTCTCGCTTCCCCGGTGCCACAAGTACAAAGGTTCTTTGTAATCTCGAGTTGAGAAAATTGTGGGCAAAGGCCGTGTGTCGTGCTGGTCCCGAATGAGCTGTGATTGCTTACCCAAACCAACACTACTGAAACCCCCAGCCTGGCCTTAACCACAACTCACAGGATACAGGCATATCCTTAAAGCTTCACAGCAGGCTAGAAACTCATCGACCGATGTGAGCTTGCTCGGCTCCTGGGCCTGCCTATGAACCCGATTCCGACGGATTGGGTCCGACAATGAACAACCCCATCCGGAACCCTTCTAAAGATGACAAGGCGCCACCCACGAAAAGGTTCATCACCGACGAGTTCGCCTTAAGCAAGAAGCACTGTGGCACTACGTAAGCTCCTTCTCGCGCTTCTGCAGCCCCTGCATCCAAAACTACGGTCGTAGCAGCAGCTTGTAAGTCTTGAGCTGCAGCCCTGTAGGGTGTAGGGTTTAGGGTTTTAGGATTTTAGGATTTAGGGTTTAGGGTACTATAGCTGTTTTTTTGCAAGATTCATGACTTCCGCGCGGAGGTCAGCAGTGAGGAATGGGGCTTTTCCAGCCTAGTTTCTCTCATGTAGTTGCCTAAAAACCCTGGATCATCACCAGCCGCCACCTCTGTGAGCCTCCACAGCTTCCACTTTCATCCTAAACTGGAGGCAAATCCGCACCGCGCAATCCGAGAATCGGACTGCGAGACTTGCAAAGATCAACGAGCTATGCTACCCTGATAGTTGCTGTTCTCGCTTCCCTTGCAGCTTCGTCTTTACTGGCCTCGTCGTCATACTGGAACCGTCGAATCTGCGGTCCTGGAACGAGAACCGGAAGTGTGAAACGTGCTCGAACCAGCAGATGCAGAATGTAGAATTGTGGATGCCTTAAAAGTGGTAGTTCGAGACGAGAAAACTCATATAGCCACTCACTCACAGTGAACCCGGAGCCCGTCAGCAGCCTCTGAAACCTTCAGCCGATTAGGCCCTAGAATCCTAGAACTCACCCTTAATTAAAACAGACCTCATGGGAACCCTTCCTTAACGTTTAAAGGACACCTTACGAAGGGTACGCTTGGTGCGGCTCCTTCGGGCCAACTTTGCAGCCCATGGATTCCGCGGTTGGTCTCGAGGTTCCTGCGCTGGGGTCTGCTGGGCATCGCTTGCGGAGGCAAACGTCTCGAGCCAAACGTTCCAAGTAGGCTTCGGTTCTGCTGTTGAACACGCCCATGTCTCATAAGTCGTTGTTTGCAGGGCTCCAGAAGAGGAGGTCCACACAAAACCCGCGACTGTTTGCTGTCATACATGGACCCCTAAACCCCCAGTCTAGGGTCCATGCGCAACTCTGAAATCTCGGGTTTCCATGCAACGTTCCATGCTCTATACATGCAATTTGGGTTGACCTACTCTCGACCGAGCCAAGCCGCAAAGTCAAGAAAGAGTCGTCGCAGTGGAAGGCTGCATGAGTCAGCAGCGTCTCCTGCAGCCCCTCTACAGCTTCGGGCTCGACGGAAGCTGCTCGAGCAGGAATTGTGTGCGTGTGCGTGGGGGGTTTGGGGTCCCAGGCCTCAGAAGTTTAGATAAACACGTAAAACATGGTTGATGTGTCAGTGCTTTAAGCTTCCACTTCTCTTTGTTGCTCAAGGTCTTCGTTATGGGTTCGCAGCTTCAGGCTCCAACATGAAAGCTAAAACGCCCAAAGGTCTCGGAGCCTTGCAAACGGACGAAAGCCCGAGCTCCTGCTTTGTAGCATCTGGATAGTAGTGCGCGATGGCAGTGGTAATCTGCAGCGCGCCCGCCAGGGAGCCCGGCTCGTAATCGAGGCCATGCTCCTTGCCGAAGAATCGGAGAGTTTGTCTGCTTGTGTGTGTGTGTGTGTGTTTGTGTTTTGATTGGTTGGAGCTCGGTGTTTTGGAGTTTTTTTAAAATCAGTATGGGCCAGAGGGCTACACGTGGATGAAGCTGTTCGGTTGTGCTCAAGGTTTAAGATGGCTAAAGCTGGCCGATATAGAAAAGCCAGGGGTGGCGTTGTCTGGTGCGATTAACTGGGTCCTCGGGACAGGCAACTTCGCCCGAATCTCGGAATCTAAAAGCCCACAACCCTGACCGCCTCATCTGAAACTTCCAGACACCAAATAAACCTTAAGGAAGATCACCCCAGCATTTCGCCAAGCCGTCTGCTTTGCGGAGTATCATAACAATGGAACTACTGCAGCTGAACAAGACTTACGGGCAACTTGGCACAACTTCAGAATCGATCCCAACTCTTCGAACTCACCATAACTCACCTCCGCACTGGACAGCACCTTAACCTACGTCAAATCCCAGAATCTGCAAGGATAAGTAACACCAAAACCCAAGCATTGGAACCCCGAGCCACACATCCAAGCGGGTCGCTGGACAATGCCGATCAGCAGCAGCAGTAAGCCACATCCCCTTGAAACCCGAAACCAACCAAAATACAGAACGCCTAAAGGTCTAGATCGCTAACCTTGCAGGGTCTAAACCCTCAACCCCAAATTGAAATCATAATATCAGAATACCCCGGACCAATGCAGGTGAGTGGCCAGCACGTCTTCCAGGTAGGGCAAGACGGACCGCTGCAAGCCCGCAAGAAGCCTCTGGGTTCCACAAGCGTCCCATGGGGGTTGCTTCTTCAGAGGGGCAGGGGGGGGGTATATTTTGGATGGATGTCAGAACTCGTCGAGTGCACTCTGAAGCATGCAGCGGTCTCAGCTCAAGCAAGGGGGGTATATTAGGGTTCTAAACAAGTCCTGTGAAGGTCTCTGTATGGGCTCTAGTGAGCAGATTGCTACACTAATAATGCCCAAGTACAACAGTGTGCAGATGCATAGATATACATGTTGCGCACACATGCATGCATGCATAAATACATACATAGACTTGCCTCCTGCGGTATAGCTCGGCAGACTACTGGCTACGACGTCCCTGCAACAACAATCCCTGCATGCCTGTCGAGGCGGAAAGGTAGCTCTGGCGGGTCAGTTGAGCCGTCCTCGCAGGTGACGATGTGCCGGGAAGCTTGCTTAGACTTCTTGGCTGGCTCTTCGGCTTGGGATTTCATAAGGTATTTATTGGGTTTTAACACGTCGAGGCTACATCCTTCCTTGATGAGCACTGGACCCATGGTGCTTTACATCCTCTCGGGATTTTGCGCGTGCCTTCAACACCGGCCTAAACCCCAAACCCTAAACCCTAAACTCTAAACCCCAAACCTAAGACAAGTGCGCTTCTCCTCGCGGATGAAGGCCAGGTAGTGTGGGTGGCTGTACATCTCCGCCGACCTCTGAGGCGCTCCCCAGAGAGCCCAAGACCCCGTAAATTAAGGAAGAGCCAGGGCGCATTGGGGCGGAGGGCTTTCGTGTGGAAGTTCGCGAGTTGCACCCAGGAATACAGAAATCTGGCAACGGTCCTCTTGACAGCCAAGGCAAGCACAGCAAACCCCGAAACATCAGGGCGAATACACAGCGCAACCGCCGATCCCGAGCGCAGGAAACCCCCAAACTCGGGTAACAAAAAGGATCCAAATCGAGTCCAGTCCTGGATACATGCAGCAAACCTCCAAGTGTATCCCCCCGACCCCAACTCCACACCCCGGCAACAAGCGGAATCGTCCCGCCAACCTCAACTGCTGACATATCCAAAACCTAACACTCGCCGTCTCCATGCCCCCGAGAGCATGCACCACGCAAAGCCTCTATGTAAAGGGAGCCGGGGACGTAGCAAGAAGCGGACAAACAGGGCAACTAAATCGCCATAGGTACGGGCAAACCCAGCCAAGGCACTTGAAATCCTACTTACCCTCCTTGCTAAGTCTGCTAAGTCCCCTGAGCCCTTATAAACAATTACCCATAGGCTCCTAAGTAGTTCCATTTCTGTGGCCTATATTTCGAATCCTATAATAAGGCAATCCCAAAAAGGAACTGCTTAGGAGCCTATGGGTAAGTACTCCCAGCCCAAACAAGTTTTCCGCTGCCGGGCACCTCGGGAAGACCCAGCCGCAGCCAAAGCCGCGCCAGCCCCAGTCGTCTACGTTGGCCATGCGCTCCCGGAATTCCTGTCAAGGCTTACGGCTTATGGGGTGTGTAGAAGGTGTAGGCATGCCAGAAAATTCAGGGCTTCCGAAAGCTCCTTTGAAGGTTGTGAGGCTGGGAAGGTCTGCAGAGACGATTTGAGAATATCATGCTGCTGTACTCGAATAGGGTTAAGAAGTAAACTGCGCATGATACTACGCAAACACTTTTCCACACATATACAAGCCGCAACAGTACCAGGTACACACACACACACCAAGCTACACTGCGCCATGAGCCTCAGGCCTCCGGATGTATAGGACCTGATAAGCCTCAAACTTAGGTCGGAAATCGGCCATAAAATCTCTTCTCTCGCCATAGCACCTAAACGCTCCGACCCAAGCCGTCGATGGGGGAAAGAGGAGGAGGAGAAAGGGGAGCGCAACACCCACTGTTCGCAGGCGGCAACAAGCGAGCCCACTTGAAAGCGGCAAGTTTTTCAAGAAAGCCGTGGTGGGACATGGGTTTTGCAGGTTAACCATGCCGTTGTTTCCTCACATACCCTGGGCAAGTGGCCCATTCCAGGAATTGTCGTGCAAGCTCTGCAGCTTGCATATGTACTGAAGCAGCTGCTGATTCTCATGATGGGCTCCAATTGTCTCGTGCTCTTCCTTGAGCACCGCAACTTCGCATTTCTTGTTTTCAGCTTCTGCCAGCCTCCCCCGTCGCTTCCAGTAAGCTGCTTGGGTTTGCTCATTTTTGATCCTTCTAGCCCTTTCGTGGCCGGCACTGTTCAGCGTCTTTCCAAACTTCTGGTTGCCAGTCAGACAGGTCAGCCGAGCGAATACTCGCGCTGCATTCTGCTTCGTCAGGCCTTGTGCAAGTTCTGCCTGCTCCGCTTTACATACCAGTCCAGCTTGATGCATACGTTGTAAAATGCGCTTGCAATCTGCCAGGCCGTAAGTCCTCAACACATGCGTCGGTGAGTTTAATTTCCCGAGGCTCGCATCGATGCCCACGCTGCGGGACAAAAATCGCCAAGACACTCCAGGACTTTGGGGTACTTCTGTCGGATTTCCAAGACCAGCGAGGCTCCCCCGAGAGGCTGCCCAATGCTGCCCTCTGCGTCAAAAAAGCCGGCGAAGTAGCACCAGCTGCACGGCCCAGCGACCGCTGAATCGTAGTTCTTCAGAGCGCACAGCTCGGCCTTGCGGTCCTCTCTGCGCGATTTCGTCTTTGGCCATCGGGCCGCAAGCAAGAGCTGCGGCTGCTTGGTGATGCTGTGCGGTATCAGGAGCCCGGCTGCTCGTCGAGCCGAGTCCCCGCAAAGTTGCCACCGAAGCGTTGGCTTGTTCAAACCCATGCCACTGCCTTGTCGTGTGATGCTCCCACCGAATGCTTCGCGGAAGAGCATGAGAACTTCCGCCTGGTCGTAAGACTGCCCCACCTCCAACTTGCATCCGGACAGATTCGTCTGACATGTAACGCAGCCATCCCCGTCGAAGAAGCCGGCCAAGTACTTCAGCCTGGCTTTCGCCGGCCGGTGTGACAGCTCTCTGCTCTCGGCTCGCAGAGGCAGGCTGTAGGTACATCCGTTTGCCCAAACATACTTCAGCTTTGGCCATGAACTCTGCCGCAGCTCCTTTCGGAGGTTTTTGTTCTTTCTTTGGATTTCCTGCAATGTATCGCCCGAATTTGCAGATAGGGCGTGGTGTATCCTGGGCACAGCAGTTGCAAGACCTTCTAGGCTGACGCCGGGCCAAACACAACATACCAGTATCAGACCGGTACCTAGGACCTTCCACCAGCCGCCCAGCCTCCCCCTCTTTCTCCTCGCGTACTCCTCTTCTCGCATTTCTTGTGGCTGGCCGAAGTCTCCAGCAGCGGCGGGCGCAGCTTGAGCCCAACCGCACCGAACCGCCCTGCCCTAGGCGACTCGAAAAGCTCAGGAGGGAATTTCCCTGCACAACAACCTCCAACCTCTGCCATGCCTATGGACATCAACACACTCTAACAGACCTTGAAGACTTTGAGGTTTGCAAGACCCTGTCTCGATGCGCATTAAACACTGACACTCACGAAGAAAATTCTAGCTCCCTCCAACTTATGTAAACAGTTCGGGGGTATATTCTTCCAGATTGTAGCATTCAATTGGTGGTTTCTATGTATCATTCAAAATTGAATAGTCTCAACCCTAAAACCCAATCCCCTAAACCCCTTAATCCAAACTCCGAATCCTACATGTTACATCCGAAACCGTGAACCCTACACTCTATGCCTACACCCAAGCCCCCACGAAACTCCAAAAACTCCCAAAAAAAAACCAAAACTCGTCCGAAAATCCCAATGATAGAAAGCACCCGGCACCTCGCGCGCGAGCTCTAAAACTTCTGCAACGATTCGGTCGACTCCTGGGCTCCCCACGCGGCCAATTACGTGGGGTTCTGTTTGGGGGTTTTAATGAAGTTTTCTTCGGGTTTAGGGTTTTGTGTTTAAGGTTTAGGGTTTAGGGTTTAGGTTGAATGGGGATCTATCGGGTGTACATATAGGGTTTGAACCTGGGGGTTCCATGGAATTTTCTGCGGTTTTTTACAAAGATTGCACATCGAGTTCTATGGGATTTTATAGGGAATCAAAAGGGTTTACAGGGTATGGGAGTTCAAGGCTTAGTTCACGGCTTATAGGGTCTAGGCTGATAGTTGAAACCACCAATATAGAGGGACCACAAGGGATGTGATTTTATATCAGCATATGCAAACACCCATGGATACACATACATACATACATACATACATACATAAATACATACATACAGACAGACAGACAGACATATATTCAAACCTTTGAAGAGTTGCTCTAGAATATCCGCAGATCCAGAAACATATGAGACATATACACATAATGCAGAGAGCCAGATTCGAACATGCACAATACATAAAACACAGCTATATGGGTAGTTCTCTAAATTAGGGTCCCTTTTCAGGTCCCAAATATAGTACGGCACCCTTATAAAAAGGACCCCAAAAGGAGACCCTAATTTAGAGAACTACCCATATGACTTATACACGGACGCGCATGCTAGCTTGCATCCCGGGAGGCGGCTCGAGCGGAGAGCAGCCGCGCCGCGGGCGCGGAGGTGAGCGTCGAGCTCCTCTTCGTAACCACCATCGCTATCCAGGGAGCCCAATACCCCTTAAAGACGGAATATACCTTAAATTATAGGGGCCTTTAGTACGCTATCCTATGGTATATTTTGCAACGTCGGTTTAGGGTTTAGGGTTTAGTGTTTCTGTACGGGGGTAGAGGGGTACCCAGAGAGCCCAATACCCCTTAAATAAGGAATATACCTTAAAATATAGGGGCCTATAATATTATGATTTAAGGTACATTCCTTAATTTAAGGGGTATTGGGGTCTCTGGGAATATAGAAATCTGGCAACGGTCCTCTTGACAGTATACCCAACCAAGGCAAGCACAGCAAACCCCGAAACTTCAGGGCAGAAGCACAGCGCAACGGCCGATCAAGAGGGCTTGTACCCAGAGAGCCGAATACCCCTTAATTAAGGAATATACCTTATAAACTATAGGAGCCTTAATAGGTATATTCCGTAATTAAGGGGTGTTGGGCTTTCTGGGTACGGTATGCTTTGCAAGGTCGGTTTAGGGTTTAGGGTTTAGGGCTTAGAGATTCTAGGATAACGAATCGAAAGTGGCCGGTGCATCTGTAAGAGCAGCTGCTGTTGAACGACATGTTTGAAGACTGCTTGCACATGGTTATTAGGGTTTGCTATGGTTCTACTTCTTGTACGACTACGGTGATTCTCTAACCCTGAGCTTAGTGAGCTCAGCATTGTGTTCTACAGTTTCGCTCCAGCGAGGGAGTAGAAGGGGTCCTATCGGCCCTGAGTGTGCCATTTCACAATAATATTTGAATAATAATAATAATAACAATAATAAAAAAAATGTTTGAATAATAATAATAGTAATATTTGAATAATAATAATAATAACAATCATGATAATAATAATAAGCTGACAATGCTCTTGGAACTACCCAGACGACCAAGGTAAAAAAAAAAAACAGAACCTCATCTCGAAACAGCCTAGGGCCCGACAGCTGAGACCCCCAAGCCGAGAAAACCAAGTCCCCCGGCCTCCTGTTTCTGGACCTTTGCCCGGGCACCGAGCCGCCGATACGCCTCAGCCGAACAAAGGCCTCAAACCATAAAGTCGGTGCTTCACCTATTTTAAGAGGCTGTTGGGCTATATTATACTACAAAAACAAATAAAAGAGCTCCAAAATAGTACAAAATTACTAACATTTTAGGCCCCTATACTATGCAAGACACAGGTCAGTTCTCCGAGCCGAAGCACTGACAGGTCCACCGTCGGTACCAGCTGGTCTTCGCCGAAGACCTGGGAACACATACGCAAAGAAGCTCGGGGGGCTTACCCATAGGCCCCTAAGCAGTTCCTTTTTATGGTTTATATTTAGAACCCTATAGAGTAATTCCAAAAAGGAACTACTTAGGGGAATTGGGGTTTAGGGTTTCGGGTTCAGGGGCTTAGGGCTTAGGGTCTATCGATTGGGGTTTAGGGTTTACGGTTCAGGGGCTTTGGGTTCAGGGGCTTAGGGTCTAGGGTTTGGGGTTTCGACTCGTTTAGACCCTAGAGCTTACATCCAGCATTTAGGGTTAAGAAACAGAGCTGGATTGGCAGAGTGCCTGGCTCGAGGCCCCGGGATTGCCCGGGTATCTGTGGCTCAGGCTACTTTTAAGCCTATAAAGCCTACGCCCGAAGCGCCGAACCTTCATCCGGAAATTCGCATAGTTACAGTTCTACTGATCCTTTGTTTGTGTTGGTATCGTCATGAACGACGGGACAAGTTCAGGGCAGAGTTGGTCTGCAGCATCAAGATGCAACCATACAGCTTCAAAAACGTTGTGCCGATAGGCCTTCTCCACTATGGTCTGTGTCTCTCTCTCTCACTCTCTCTCCGTCTCCCCGCATCTAACTCTCTCTGCTACACCCTACCTCTCTTTTATCTCCCTGTCTTCTGTCTCTCGACTCTCCCCGTCTCTGTCTTTCTCTCTCTAATCCGAAGCCGTCAAGCAGAATGCCTTGTAGCCGCGGCAGTGGCGGATCAGCCCCAACAGAAAGCAGCTCTGCCATGGTCTCATCAGCATTTCGGCTGGGCGAGAAACTAATCTCTACGCACGAGTTCCTAAACATAAAGTTGAAAGCCGGCGCGCCTTTGAGCAGTATAAGCCACCAGTAAAAAATCCTAAGCCGCATGACTGAGACTGGGGTCGGCCGGGGCATACCGGTAGGATAGTGACAAATATGCCAACGAATGTCAGCTTGACTCTGCATTTTTAGAGTTAAGATGTCAAGGGTTCGGGCTTTCGGGTTTCGTGCTGTGCATCTTTGCCTTGAAGAAGGCTCCTACTTTGCTGGGCATATGCATATGCGAGCTGGCTCAACTGTAAGTAAGCCAGAAAGGGGCAGCGTGAATGACGTGGCCTGAGACCCTAAACCCTAAACCCTCGACAGAGCAAGCCGACCGCAGCGAGAAGATGCTTTCGCCCCACCGAGGTAACTTCTATCTGACCCCGAAACCCAAAAAAACCCTGAAACCTAAACCCAATAACCTAAGTTCCAATCCCTGATAGCCTAAACCTGTTGAAATGCTGATGTCTAAACCTTGTGCCCGCCTGGCTCCAACCTTTTCATTCTCCTTCTGATGGTCAGTGTTTGCCAGGAAGCTTGCGGTCACAAGCTGGGTTCTTGGTATGGACCTCCATGTAAGACAAAAACATAGGGAAACCATACTAATTAGAATTGCTATAGATCCCTAGTAGGCACGATTATGGTAGCTTAAACCCTAAACCCTCAACCCTTAATAACAACAACTCAAACTCCCTGACAAGAAGCCTGTAAGCTGAGTCTGTTCCCATAGGCCCCGAAGCAGTTCCTTTTATTGTGTATATTTAGAATCCTATAAGGTAATCCCACAAAGGAACTACGTAAAGGCCTATGGGTTGAGCTCTGAGGTCCAGGGCTCGAAATACAGCGATCCAGGGGGTTCAGGGGCTTGCTTTTAGGATCCAGTCCGGGAGTTTCTATGTGGAAGGACGGGGGGTAGTTTTCGGGTTAGAAAGTTTTAGGGATTTGGGGATTTGGGGTTTTAAGGTTTTAGGGATTTGGGGATTCTCGGGTTTAACCTCTGTCCTTTGACGCCCCCAGGTTTCCTCAAGACACGAACATCCAAAAGCAATCTGTCCTTTTCGCCACTCCTGCGCCATGACAGACGAAGTAGCCGATAAGGTTCAACAGCCGCCCGCGTTTGCTCAAGGCTTGTCGATTGTCGGCAGGGAGGGGATGCTTGATAATTGCGATCTCCTGGCCTGTTTGGGGGTTTAGGGGTTTAGGGTTTAGGGTTTTGGGTTTAGGGTGGGTGGATTTTTTTTGGGTTTTTTTTTTTCTTTGGGTCTTGTTTTTTTTTGTTGGTGTTTTGGTGGTTTTTGCTAGG